>ML814855.1:82759-95942 GCA_009831015.1 Picea engelmannii | reverse complement strand
ATCCCTAACTATCTGAAGAATCAATCAAAATCATATCATAAACTGTGGGAAAAAGGAAGATATTTGTACCTTTTTCGTAACCCAACAGTTTCCACAAGAGATGAAGGGGATCTATGGGGGGGCGTGGGGAATTATTCATGTCTGTTAATCCCATGCCACTTTCTTTAATTATTATTTTCGGCATGAGCCTTCTATTTTCCATTTGAATGTATCAAAGCCCTAATCATTGAATACATGTAAGGGGGGTTGGGTGAAAAGTCTTTTCACATAATTATTGGGAGCATGGGGTCGAGTATAATCAACATTGGAGAATGTGAGTCAACATGATTGGGTAAAAATGGAAACTCGTATGGGTACTATATGTATTTTTTACATGTATATTTCGGGACAACGCGAGGGTGTTGAGTGTTGGAATGGGAAGACAACCATAATGGGTTTTGTGGGAAGTTTGTGGGAGCTGTAAAATGCATGAAGAAGTTGGTTGATCTGGATTTATGAGCAGAATGAAAGGAATAATAGATTGAATACAATAACACAAAGATACAGAGAACAACAAAAGATATCCAGTGAATAATAACTTCCATTGAAAAAATAAAATAGGTTGAAACTATAAAACTACAGAATTGAAAACAATTTGCTCGAATGGTGGTAGTTATCTCTGAGAAGAGATGTGGCTGCTATGTGCATCCATTTGAGAAAAATGATTACAATGAGACTCTGGATGCCTTTTTAACATTACTCATGAATGCCAAAATCCTAGACATCCAAAAACCTAACCCTAGGAGATGAAACACCAAAAGTTATGTGGGCCCCGATGGGTAAGTTGGTACCTCAACTTCCCAGGGTCGTAACTTTTGCATACGACCTCCATTTTAGGCGTGTGATAGCCTGTTGGAAAGGTATTTTCGAGAAATACACATTATTCCATCAAACTCTGACTCCGTCTACACTTTGACTACTGAAATCCAAAAAAACATTGTTTAGGGCCCCAAAACGACCCTGGAAGTACAAAAAGATGTACTGACATGGAAATTTCCAAAATAAGCCAGTTGGGTTAGGTGGGAGACCACCAATCTCCACCTGGAATCTATGTAGGGCTTCAGACAACCCCAAAAGTGTAGAACCCACAATTAGAAAGAATTATAGAAGATTGTGTTGAACTAACAACTGTCAAGAGGAGTCAGTTGGAATAGGTGGGTGGCCACCAATATCCACCTGGATCAGTCCTCCCCCCTTATGAAGAAATGGTATCCATTGCATTGAGTGCCCCCATCAGGTGAGGAAAATTCTACTGAATTTGGCCCCGGGTGAGCCACTTTCCTTTGTGTAGGATTTTCCCTTCCTTGACAACCCGGTAAAGATGGATCCTCTGCTGGCGAGTGCCCTTGACCTGTGTGTCCACTATTTGATCAATGGATGCATGTTCCATATAGTCAGGGTTGAGCTCTGTCGGTGTCAACTGTTCTGCGATCTTTGCGTAGTTCAATAATGGTGGAAAATATGGTCGAAGGAGGTCCACATTGAACACTGGGTGCAAGCCGAGAAAGGGTGGAGTGTTGAGCTCAAAATAATTGCTACCCACAACCTTGGCGACAGTGTAAGACCCATAGCAAAGTGCGTAGAGCTTCCGATGGGGCTCTGTAAAGTGCTCTTTCTACAAATGTAACCAGACCTTGTCTCCCACCTGAAACTGGTGTGGTACCTGGTGTTGATCATGTCACTGCTTGTACTTACCATTGTCTTTCTACAAAATCTCATGGACCTGTTGGTGGATGTGCTGAATCCGCTCAATGAATCTGGTGGCTTTGTCCACCTTAGAATGAACATGGGAAGATTCTTCCTATGTGGTTGCAAGAGGGAGTGCAACATCAATGGAATCCATGGGTTGGAATCCCAACCCCACCTAAAATGGTCTATGGCCAGTGGAGTTATGGAGAGCCATGTTGTAGCTGTGTTGAACATAGGGAAGACTCTCATCCCATGTACATGAATGCTTAGAGTTGTACATGCGTAGGATGTGCACAATCATCCAATTGACGACCTCTGTCTGGCCATCAGTTTGGGGGAGGAAATCAGTGGATTTAGTGAGCTTGGTGTCCAACAGTGACCAGAGAATCGACTAAAATGTGTTGAGGAACGTATTGTCCCAATCTGAGGTGATGGTATGGGGTATCCCAAAATGGACCCACACCCGTTCAAAGAAGATATTGGCAGTATCTTCCATTGTGATTCTCTTCTTGCAGGCCGTGATAATGACCATCTTCGAAAACCGATCAACCAACACAAATACACAGTCATTGTCCTGCTTGGTGGATGGAAGGAAAGACATGTAATCCATCAAGATGGATTCCCAAGGCCTCTCGGGAGTAGGAAAAGAGGTGTATACTCCTTTATTCTTAATGGTTGGCTTGGTAATGGCACAGGAAGTGCAAGATCTGATATACTTGCTGACGTCTTGTCAAAGTTTTGGCCAATAAAAAAGTTTCTGTAGAATGACCACAGTTTTATCCACACCAAAATGTCATGCTATATGACTGTAGTGAGCCTCCCAAATCATCTTTGAATTCTCGCTTGTGGGAACACAAAGGTGGCCGAGATGGCATAATAGTCCATCCTAGATGTGAAAATCGGTGATATTCGCTCCTGTACCCAATAGATAATAGGTGGTGTAAAAGTCAGGGTCACACTGATAAAGTTGGGGCCACTCAGATGCCTCATGCCCATAGGAATGGAGCATTGTGGTGAGTGAAGCAACAGGAGGGCGACTAAGGCAGTCAACGACATGATTTGTGCTCCCTATTTTATACTTGATATAGAGATGGAACTGTTGTAGGTATGTGGACCACTTTTGATGGAGGTTGTTCTGCAACTTCCCTTGTGTCTGTATGAACTGTAGAGGATTTTGATTAGTGTGGATTATTGTCTCCTTTCCCAAAATGTAATGTTTCCATTGAAGGTAGGCTTGCACAATGGAACATATTTCTTTGTCATAAGTGGGGTATTTTCAGAAAGTATCTAAGAGTGTCTCACTATGGTAAGCTACTGGATGACCATGCTGAGTGAGAACTACACCTACAACATAATCAGAGGCATCGATATCAATCTCAAATGGTTGTTGTAGATCAGGTAAGGAGAGTACTGGAGCTGAGGACAAACAATTCTTCAGATAATCAAATGCTTGTTGTTGTTCTTGCTCCCATGCAAACTTTTCCTTGTCACTGCCTTTGGTTACTCGGTTGAGGTCCCATGCAATAAGGAGAATCACAACATGAACCTTCGGTAGAAGTTGGCAAGTCCCAAGAATATCCAAATCTCCGTCAGTGTGATCGGGGCTGGCTAGTCATGAATGACTTGGATCTTAGTTGGATCCAAATGTACCCCATGCTCATCAACAATTTATCCCAAGTATTGGACCCTTCTCATGCCAAAGAAGCATTTTTCCAAGTTTCCATATAGCTTGTGTTTCCGCAGAGTGCCCAAAACTTACTGAATATGTTGCATGTGCTCCTCCCAAGTTTTGTTGAAGATGAGGATGTCATCTAGATATACCACCACAAAAGAGTTGTTGAAGGGTCTCAATACATCATCCATCAATCTCATGAAAGTTGTTGGTGCATTTGTTAAGCCAAAGGGCATGACCAACCATTTGAAGAGACATTATTTATATTTGAAAGTTGTCTTCCATACATCAGTTCGTTCGATGAGAACCTGGTGGTAGCCATACTTTAGGTCAATCTTGTTGAAGAACTTTTCTCCCTTGAGTTGGTCAAGAAGCTCATTAATTTTGGGAATTAGGTATCGATTCCAGAATGTGATTTTTTTTAATGCTCTGTAATCAATGCAGAGTCATTGGGTCCTATATTTCTTTTGCACTAGCATAATCGGGCTTCCACAAGGGGATGAGTTGGGTCGAATGTGCCCCTTTTGAAGCAACTCTTGGATCTGGGGCTTGATTTTGTCATTTTCCATCAGTGAGTGACGATAGAATGGTCCATTAGGCATCAATTCACCATGGGTTAGATCAATTTAATGCTTGACTTGGTAGTGTGTCAGTACCCTAGTGGGTGAGGAGAAGATGTGTCTGTACTCTTCCACGTTCTCATCCACTTTCTTATGTTGCAAAGAGAGGCTATGTGTAGAGGTCACAGATGTGGAAGCGGACTTCTTCTTGCTACGAGTACAAATCACAAAGAATATGGACTTCCCAGTCTATGAAATGACCTTACTGCATTGCTTAGCAAAGATTACAGAAATAATGGTAGGCGACGCTACCTCTGGTATCCCGTACAATTGTCTACCCAAAGTAATAATAACACTGCGAGGTATAGACTCATACACAATGTGTCGCTTCCACAAATATGGTTGGCCTAAAATAACATCACAAAATTATAGGGAAGGAATATCACACAATACCTTGTCTTTGAAGGGCTTGATTATGTAGGGAAAACGACACTGTTGGCTGACGTGAAGATCTCGTCCTTGTCAAAGTCAGTCAATGGTGTAGGGATGTGGGTGCCATGTTATCGATAGGTCCAACTGCTTGATGAAATATGCTGAAATCAGGTTCTTCTAACTTCCGCTATCGAAAATGAAATGCAACAGATTCCCTTTTACCCACATTTGTGAGTGAAAAAGGCATTCCCCTTCATCTGGTTCTTTTGGTTCGTTTGGTTGGAATTTGATGGTAGGGACAGTGGCACTGGGTTTAGCATTGATGATGCACTTCCCGCTTTCTGGATTTGATTCGAAGTTAGAATCTTCCTTTGACTCAGATATTTTAGCTCGACCACCAATGACTACTTGGAGTGACATTCTTCAGTGTTGTGCCAAGGGATTTTATGGTATTCACACCATTTTCCTGTATCCTTCTTCGAATTCTCATTAACCTTATTAGGTGGAAGATTGGAATGGTTGTCCTGAGAGTGACCATATTTTATTTATCCCTTGTTTTGTGGGTTGGGGCCGCCTTTTCCCTACTTTGGCTGTGAGGATTTTGTAGATCCAAACTCTCACCTTTTCTTCTTAAATTTATGCTCGATCTTGAAAACATATCTATAAGCCACACCTAATGATGCGATGTCCAAAAACTACATTTCTACTTGAATGTATCTATGCACACAACCATGGTATTTGAGCACCAAATGTCATTCAGAGTCTTTGATACCCAATTTGGTGCATAGGGCATTGAAAATATTGGTGAAATATGGTACTGTCTAGTCCCTTTCCTGACACAGTATGGTCCATCTTGTGTATTGGTCCTTGTAGCTTCCAACAGGGTAATAATGTTCTTTAATGACATCCTTGAAGGAATCCCATGTGGGGGGATACCGAAAATATTGAATATTCCTCTATGGCCCTTTGTTCAGAGTAAGTATCCCACCAGTCCTTAACATGGAGAACGACCTTGAGGAATGCAAAAGTAATTTTTTCCCCGTCGAAAAAATAGTGGACCGAAAAATAACCTTCAAGCAGATTCAACCATTTATCTACAACATCCACATCTATCAATCCTTCAAATAATGGAATATCAAAATTTACTTGTACCTTGAAAGGGGTTGCATGGCCTCTTGATGAAGATGTGTCTCCTGTGGGAAGCCACCGAAGGATCTGTGCAAAGTTGTCCATCATTTCATTCCTTTGTCGCGCAAGGGATTCCTTGAGCAAAATATTAAGAGGATATACTTCTCCATAATATTTCTTCTCATCCCCCATGGGTTGTTGTCAGGATCGACATGGATGATCTTGCACAGGCTCGACTGGTTCGAGTCCCAACTTCTTGTACCTAGATCTTGTCGGGGACATGCAAGAAGAAAAATAAATGAAGAGCAGATCATTCTGATACCACTGATTGGGATTTATGAGAAGAACGAAAGGAATAAAGGAATGAATACAATAACACAGAGATATAGAAACAACAAAATATATCTAGTGAACAATAACTTCTATTGAATAAATAAAATAGGTTGAAACTATAAAACTACAAAACTGAAAACAACTTGTTCGAATGGTGGTATCTATCTCTGAGAAGAGATGTCGCTGCTACTCACATCCATTTGAGCAAAATGATTACAATGAGGCTCTAGAGGCCTTTTTAACATTACTCATGAATTCCAAAACCGTAGACATCCAAAAACCTAACCCTAGGAGATGAAACAACAAAAGTTATGTGGGCCTCGATGGGTAAGTTGGTACCTCAACTTCTCGGGGTCGTAACTTTTTCATATGACCTTCGTTTTAGGCGCGTGATAGCCCATTGGAAAGGTATTTTCGAGAACTACACATTATGTTATGAAGCTCTAACTCTGTCTACAATTTGAATATGGCAAGCCAAGAAAACACTGTTTAGGGCCCCAAAACTTCCCTGGAAGTACAAAAAGATGTACTAACATGAAAACTTCAAACAATATCCAGTTGGATTAGGTGGGTGGCCACCAATATCCTCCTGGAAGTTTTGTAGGGATTTAGACAACCCCAAAAGTGTAGAGCCCAAAACTACAAATAATTACAGAAGAACGTGTTGAACTAACAATTGTCAAGAGGAGCTAGTTGGAATAGGTGGGTGGCCACCAATATCCACTTGGATCAATCCTCTCCCCTTAGGAAAAAATGGTATCCATTGCGTTCAGTTCCCCCATCAAGTGAGGAAACTTCTGCTGAATTTGGCCCTGGGTGAGCCACTTTCCTTGGTGTAGGAGTTTCCCTGCCTTAACAAATTGATAAAGATGGATCCTCTACTGGCGAGTGCCCTTGAAATGTGTGTCCATTATCTGATCAGTGGATTTCTATTCCATTCAATAGAGGTTGAGATATATTGGTATCAACTGTTCTATGATCTTTGAGGTGTCCAATAATGGTGGAAAATATGGCCGAAGGAGGTCCACATCGAATACTAGGTGCAAGCCAAGGAAGGGTGGAGTGTTGAGCTAAAAACAATTGCTACCCACATCCTTGGTAATAGTGTAAGGCCCATAACGAAGTGGGAAGAGCTTCCGATGGGGCCCTATAAGATTATTTTTCTTCAAATGTAACCAAAAATTGTCTCCCACCTGAAACTGGTGCAGTACCTGGTGTTGATCAGGTGCTGCTTGTACTTAGTATTGGATTTCTGCAAAATATCATGGACCTGTTGGAGGATGTGATGAATCCACTCAATGAATCTGGAGGCTTTGTATACCTCATATTGAACATGGGAAGATTATGCCTGTGTGGTTACAAGAGGTAGTCCAACATCAATGGGACCCAAGGGTTGGAATCCTAGCCCCACCTGAAATGGGATATGGGTGGTGGAGCTATGGAGAGGCCTGTTGTAGCTGTGTTGAACATAGGGAAGACTCTCATCCCATGTACGTGGATGCTTAGAGTTGCATATGCACAGGATGTGCACAATCATTGGATTGAGGAACTTTGTCTGGCCATTGTTTTGGGGGTGGAAAGCGATGGATTTAGTGAGCTTGGTGTCCAACTGTGACCAGAGACTCGACCAAAATGTGTTGAGGAACCTTCTATCCCAATATGAGGTGATGGTCTAGGGTATCCCAAAATGGACGCACACCCATTCAAAGAAGAGCTTGGCAGTATCTGTCGTTGTGATGCTCTTCTTGTAGGCTGTGATAATGGCCATATTCAAAAACTGATCAACCACCACAAATACACAATCATTGTCGTGCTTAGTGGATGGAAGTCCATACATGTAATCCATCAAGATGGATTCCGAAGGCCTCTCGAGAGTAGGAAGAGGGGTGTATAAGCCTTGCTTCTTAATGGTTGGCTTGGAAATGGCACATGCAGTGCAAGATCTGATATACTTGTTGACGTCTTGTCGAAGTTTTGTCTAATAAAAATGTTTCTGTAGAATGGCCACAGTTTTCTCCACACCAAAATGTCCTGCCATCCGACTGTAGCAAGCCTCCCAAATCAGATTTGCATGCTCACTTGTGGGAACATAGAGGTGGCCCAGATGGAATAACAATCCATCCTAGATGTGAAAAACGGTGACATTCGCTCCTGTACCCAAGATCTGATAGGTGGTGGTGAAGTCAGGGTCACACTGATAAAGTTGGGGCCACTCAGATGCCTCATACCCACATGAATGGAGCACTTTGGTGAGTGAAACAACTGGAGGGAGACTGAGGAATTCAATGACATGATTTTTTCTCCCTGTTTTATACTTGATGTTGAGATAAAATTGTTGTAGGTATGTGGACCAATTTTGATGGCGACCATTCTTCAACTTCCCCTATGTTTGTATGAACTGCAGAGGCTTGTGATAAGTGTGGATGATTGTCTCCTTTCCTAGAATGCAATGTTTCCATTGATGGCAAGCTTGCACAATGGAATACATTTATTTTTCATAGGTGGGGTATTTTCGGATAGTATCTGAGAGTGTCTCACTATGGTATGCTATTGGATGACCAGGCCGAGTGAGAATTACACCTACAACATAGTCAGAGGCATCAATCTCAATATTGAATGGTTGTTGCAGATCAGGTAAGGAGAGTATTGGAGCTGAGAACAAGCGATGCTTCAGATCATCAAATGCTTGTTGTTGTGCCTGCCCCCATGTGAAATTTTCCATGCCACCGCCCTTGGTTATTTGGCTGAGGGCCCATGCAATATGGGATATTCCCAACACGAACCTTTGGTAGAAGTTCACAAGTCCCAAGAAGCTCCGAAGCTCGGTTAGTGTGGTTGAGGTTGGATAGTCATGAATGTCTTGGATCTTAGCTGGATCCACATGTACCCCATGCTCATCAACAATGTAGCCCAAGTATTGGACCATGTTCATGCCAAAGGACCATTTTTCCAAGTTGGCATATAGCTTGTGCTGCTACAGAGTGCCCAAAACCTAATGAATATGTTGCATGTGCTCCTCCCAAGTTTTGTTGAAGATGAGGATTTCATCCAGATATACCACAACAAAGGAGTTGGTGAATGGTCTCAATACATCATGCATCAATGTCACGAAAGTTGTTGGTGCATTTGTTAAACCAAAGGGCATGACCAACCATTCAAAGAGATTTGCTTTAGATTTGAAAGTTGTCTTCCATACATCAGTTGGTTCGATTGGAACCTAGTGGTAGATGGACTATAGGTCTATCTTGTTGAAAAACTTCCCCCCATTGAGTTGGGAAAGAAGGTCATCAATTCAGGGAATTGGGTACCAGTTCCAGACTGTGAGTGTATTTAATGATCTATAATCAATGTAGAGCCACCAGGTCCTGTCTTTCTTTTGCACCAACATAATCGAGCTTTTGCAAGGGGAGGCATTGGGTCAGATGTGCCCCTTTTGAAGCAGCTCTTAGATCTGGCGCTTGATTTCATCATTTTCCATAAATGAGAAAGGATAGAATGGTCCATTATGCAGTGGTGCATCGGGGGTTAGATCAATTGGATGCTTGACTTCATAGTGCATTGGTACCTCGGTGGGTGAGGAGAAGATGTCTCTGTACTCTTCCATGATCTCGTCCACTTGCTTCTGCTGCAAAGAGAGGCCTTGTGTAGAGGTCACAGATGTGGCTACTACCTTCTGCTTACCACGAGCATGAATCACAAAGAAGATGAACTTCCCGGTTTGTTAAATGACCTTAGTACATTGCTTAGTAGAGATTAAAGAAATAGCGGTAGGCGGTGCTACCTATGGTATCCTATACAATTGTATACTCAAAGTAATAATAACACCCCAAGGTCTAGACTCATACACAACATGTCACTTCCACAAATATGGCTGGCCTAAAAGAACATCACAAACTTCAAGGGGAGAAATATCACACAATACCTCGTCTTTGAAGGGATTGATGCTATAGGGAAGACAACATTTTTGGTTGACGCAGAGATCTCATCCTTGGCAAAGCCAACCCATGGTGTAAGGCTGTGGGTGTAGTGTTATCGAAAGGTCCAACCGCTTGACAACCTCTGCTAAAATCAAGTTCTTTTGGCTGCCGCTATCGACAATGAAATGTAGCGGAGTCCCATTTACCCATATCTCTGAGTGAAAGAGTCGTTCCCCTTCCTTTGGTTCACCTGCTTCGCTTGGTTGGAATTTGGTGGTAGAGATAGTGGAACTAGGTTCGACATCGATGATCTGCTTCCCACTTTTTGGATTTGATTCAGAGTCAGAATCTGCATCTGACTCAGAATCTTTCAGCTCGACCACCAGTGACTGCTTGGAGTGACATTATTTGGTGTTGTGCCAAGGGATTTTATGGTGTTCTCACCATTTTCCCATGTCCTTCTTTGATTTCTCATTAGTCTTCTTGGGTTGTGACTTGGATTGGTTGTATTGAGAGAGACCATATTTTCTTTGTCCCTTGTTTTGTGGGTTTGGCACACCTTTCCCTGCTTCAACTATGAGGTGTTTTTAGATCCAAACTCTCACCTCTTCTGCTTAAATTTATGCTCAATCTTGACAATGTATATATAATCTACACGTAATGATGCGATGTATAGAAACTCCATTTTTGTTTGAATATATCTATGCAGACAATCATGATATTTTAGCACCAGATGCCGTTCATAGTCTTTGATACCCAATTTGGTGTCCAGGCATGGAAAATATTAGTGAAATATGGAACTGTCTGGTCCCTTTCCTGAAGCAACGTGGTCCATCATATGTACTGGTCCTCGTAGCTTCCAACATGGTAGTACTGTTCATTAATGGAATTCCTGAAGGAATGCCAAGTGAGGGAGACTACAAATATTGCAGATTCCTCTATGGCCCTTTATTCAGAGTAAGTATTGCACCGTCCTTAACATGGGGGGAAACCTTGAGGAGTGCAAAAGTAATCTTTTCCACGTTGGAAAATTATGGACCGAAAAATACCCTTTGAGCAGATTTAGCCATTTATCTACAAAATCCACATATATTAGTCCTTCAAATAATGGAATATAAAAATTTACTTGTACCTTGAAGGGGGTTTCATGGCCACTTGATGAAGATGTGTCTCCTATGGGCAACCTCAGAAGGATCTGTGCAAATTTGTCCATCATTTCGTTCCTTTATCGCACAAGGGCTTCCTCGAACAATATTTTAAAAGGATCTCCTGCTCCATCATCTTTCTTCTCGTCCCCCGTGGGTTATTTTTGGGCTCGGCATGGCCGATCTTGCAAAGGATCGACTGGTTCGAGTCCCAACTTCTTGTACCCAGATGTTGTTGGGAACATGCACAAAGAAAAATAAATGAAGAGCAGATTGCTCTGATACCATTGATCCATATTTATGAGCGGAAGGAAAGGAATAATAGACTGAATACAATAACATAGATATAAGGAGAACAACAAAATATATCCAGTGAACAATAACTCTATTGAATAAATAAAATAGGTTGAAACTGTAAACTACAGAACTGAAAACAACTTCCTCGAATGGTGGTAGCTATCTCTAAAAAGAGATGTGGCTGCTATGCACATCCATCTGAGAAGAATGATTACAATGAAGCTCCAAAGGCCTTTTTAGCATTACTCATGAATGAAAAAACCCTAGACATACAAAAACCTAGCCCTAGTTGATGAAACACCAAAAGTTATGTGGGTCCCGATGGGTAAGTTGGTACCTCAACTTCCTAGGGTCATAATGTTTTCATACGACCTCCATTTTAGGCACATGATAGCCTGTTAGAAAGGTATTTTTGAGAACTACACATTATGTTGTCAAAATATGACTCCATCTACAGTTTGACTGTGGAAATCCAAATAAACACTGTTTAGGGCCCCAAAATAGCCATGGAAGTACATAAAGATGTATTGACATGAAAACTTCCAAAATAAGCCAGTTGGATTTGGTGGGCGGCCACCAATCTCCACCTGGAAGCTGTGTAGGGATTCAGACAACCCCAAAATTGTAGAACCCACAATTACAAATAATTACAGAAGAACTTGTTGAACTAACAATTTTCAAGAGGGGCCAATTTGGAATAGGTGGGTGGCCACCAATATCCACTTGGATCACTGGTTGTTAGGCTTGTAGAGTGAGTTTTGTTATGCAAAGAAAATGATTTGTTTTTGAGAGTTTATTGTTGCAATTGTAATTCCTTGGAGTCCCCAACAAGAGAGATTCCTATCCAACATGTCCTGGAGCCCTAGAGGGAAGGGGGATATCCTGAGGGATTGTGTAGCAGAGAAGGGGATCACATTCCTTGGGTTGTGTAGCTTGTGGGGAAGAGAGATGGTGGATTGGGATGGATGTAGGAAAATAAATTTCTATGAATGAACAATAGACACCCTTCAGAGACCCCTTTTCTTTTGGACTCTTAGCCCCAACTTGAGGGTGATCTGATCTTGATATTTGGAGCAACATGTCTATGGTTGGGTGTAACATGCATCCTCTATAGTTAGTTCCACATTTTATCTAAAAGATAAGTGTTTTATCTCTATGAAATTTTTTATGGGTTTAAATTGTCGTTCATAAAGTCTATGTTTTTGAGTAATTACATGCTGCTATGTGTATGCTAAATTAGCTTCATTTGTGTTTATTGGAATTGTTGTTATAGGCATGGGCGTTTTGGCATGTTGCATGATTTTTAATTAATGGTATCAGAAAAATAAAATTTATTTTTATGGGTTAGTAGCAGGGGTGCTACAGTTTAGTATCATAGCCACAAGTTCAACATTGAACTTGCATAGGCTAGAGTCAACATGTTGAAGCAAATAATTGCATGGGTGATATTCTAATACACCTGCAAATTATTGTCAAATTTTTCCCAAAGTGAAATTGGGAAAATTTATTATGAAAATTTGGGGACATTGAGATCAGGGATTAAAAATCCCCAATTTTAATGTTTGATTGAGTAAATTTAGGCTTGAAATTGGATGGATTATGAATTGTTGATTAGTCATGGGAAATTGGGTAAAAGTCTCCAATTTATGAGTGAATACATGAGGAATTCGTGCTTAGAATTGTTGTTGAGAAGATTAATGACAATAAGGGGACAAAATAAGAATGAATTTCGGTCTAGGAAAGTTAAATTGACAATTTACAATCTCAGTTTAACTAAGATGACAGTGTTGCAAAGTTGACCATGGAGAAATTTGGGAAATGTAGGAAAGCTCCCCCAAATTTATGAAAATTTTTGTTCAAATGGAACTTGGAAGTGGTCGTAGGGTCGAGTATGGAGGAGACAAATGGTAGGCATTGAATCCATCCAAATAATTATAACCATAAGCTGTAGGGCAAGCAATGCGTCAATTT
>ML814855.1:55992-82710 GCA_009831015.1 Picea engelmannii | reverse complement strand
GAGAGAGAGAGAGAGAGAGAGAGAGATGGCTTTGGTGGTTATAGGGGTGACATGGCATTCCCTTAGGGTTCCATGTGAACATGAGGTGTCACATCATTTTCCATGTCAATAGATTACCACGTATGCAAATAATATCCGATGTTTAAAAAAAAAGCATGGAGAAAATGTAAAAGCGCAAAGTCATCAATTCCATATTTATACAGAATTTGATGGGACCATCTATTTCCAAATATGAAAGTTTTTTTTGTTCACAATAATAAATACTATTTGTGCTCGACATAAAATTTTTCCTGGTTCTTGCCAGATTTTCTTCTACAAGGAGTAAAAGCCTCTGATATTTTTTGTACCTATCAAACATGTGCAAAAAGGGGTGAAACTACTAGTTTTGGAAGGCCATAACTTTCATTCTAGAAATCAGATGGAGACATAAGTGTATCCATAAAAAATCTAATTGATAAGAGAAAATACTTGAAAAAATTAGAATGTTGATTATGTATCAGTGTCCTTCAAAAAATCAATGGAAAGAAAGGCATGTAGCTTAATTAGTGATAATTTTGCAATAGGCATAATTCTATAATAACTGTTGCATGCACATTTTTGCAGAATCAGAGGTTTAGGTAGAATATAATTGGTCCCTATATGAGGACTAGAGACACAGAGGATTCCTATGGATCTTATAACCATGAAGATGATATCATAGGGTTACATGTCAGCATGGGGAATACAAAGACTTAGTCCAATGGATGAAGAAGTAGGGTGGAGCTAGATGAAACTATGATAATGTTACATAAAGAAGTGTAGATATATAGAGTAGACAATGAAAGGGTGATGAGAGCTTAAGATGAGCTACTGTCAAGTTTGAATATGTTTTAGAGGCAAGTCCATAAGGATTTTGGAACAAAATAAACATCTAGTACTAGGTAAGTGGATTCTTCCAAATATCATGATAGGAGGGATGACCACTAGGGATCTACGAAATCAAGAATTGTTAGTAGACATCATCATTTACTAGGACAATCAAATAGAAGAGAACATGCATATTTAGTACTAGAGAGAATCCCAAGTGTCCCCCATGAGAAATCATAGGATGAATGAGTTAGATATTTTGCAAGGAGAGTTCAGGAATCTCAAGCCACCATATTTTGATGGAGAACATATAAAGGGAGAAGAGGTTAAATCTAGATTGTTGGGAATGAGGAAATATTTTCACTTACATGATTATTCATCAATGTAAAATTCGTAATCACAACCTACCATCTTCAAGGAAAAACATCTATGTGATGGGATCAACTTAAGTAGGTTAAGTACATTGATGAGAAGAGGATATCACGGAGGTAGTTCAAGAGACATTTCCAGCATCGGTACTTGTGATATGAATATTATGACAAGAAGATGAAAGAGTTATTTAAACTCAAACTTGGAAACATGTCAATAGATGAGTATGAGAGGAGATTCCTTGAGTTGTTGTGGTATGTTGGTTTCATAAAGGATAATAAGGTGAAAATACAAAGTTTTTTTAGTGGGCTACCTTCCTTTTACAATGGTAAAATTCATTTTCATGATCCTATGACATTGGATGAAGCCATAAGAAAAGATAAGTACCTTTATGAACAAATCAAAGGAAGGTCAACTTTTCAAAAGGATTTGTATGACAAGAATACAAAAAATATGGAGCAAATAAAAAAAGGTTTTAAGCCACCATTTTCTAGAAACAAATCTCAAACATATTAGTATGGACAACCAACACAAAATGAGTCCAGGATGAAAAATTCAATGGGAAAAGGACAAGACAACAACCCATAAAATGTTGGGGATGTGAGGAATAACACTTATATATAGATTTCCCTCACAAAGGAGAGAGGATGAGGACTATTGAAAATATTCAGGACAATGATACAATTGAGGACATGGAAAAAATCATGCCAAGGATTTATGTATCCTTGGACAACAAGAAAGCAAAGTACCAATCTCATGTGATTGAAGTACAAGGTAAGACTGATGATAATCCCATAGCCATTTTAATTGATTTTGGAGCTAGCCATAGTTACATAGATCCTAATCTTGTTGAAATATTTCATTTACAAAGAAGAATAAATGAGAAATATTGGTTGGTTCAACTAACCACAGGGGCTAAAAGAAAGATTAATGAGCTTATCGAGGATTGTCCAATGGATATGAATGGACTCTGTTATCACTCCAGGAAACTCTCCTAGGCTGTAAGTCAGAGATGCCTGGTAACTTAATATTTTGGTAACTATTTTCTCAATAAAAAGTGGGGGTTTGGATCAATTCGGAGGACTGAATCATTTCTCACTCAAATCATGCATAAACACATTTAGATGGACAAGGCTTTCAACCACAAATGTTCAGAGAGTTTACAAATAAAGGGATGAATGGAGAAAAAACTATTATATCAACAGAATCACATATAAAGCATATATGAATGGCCAATTACAATAATCACATGAATACTTGCAAAGTTAAACTTATGAATGTAGTGATAAGATGACAATTATCTGGCATAGACAAGCATAACAGCATGAATATAATACTTAGGTGCAAGTACAGAATAGACAAGAAGATGAAATCTGAACAAGTTATGGCAAAAGAAGCTTGTATTACTTCATATGAAAATGAGAAGTTTTGAGTTACATAATATGAAAAAAAAAGTTTCCAAAGTCGAACCCTTGGTTCATGTTCTACCCTTAGCTTTATATCTTTACAAAGCAGTTCCAAGATCCTGAAAATATGGATCAAATAAGCTAAAGATAGTAAATCAAAATCTAGTTGCAAAAGATGTGGGATGATCCCCAAAAATGAGGCCAATCCTAGATTTTCTGGTCCTCCTCTCTTGTTGAGTGCTGGTGTAGTGCAAGATAGCCTCCCAAGGCTAAATGCTGACTCTCCAAGAGAGATAAATTCGAATCTGTTGATGTGAGAAAATGTCCTGATTTTTTGTCTTTGTCAAAGATACTAAAAATCTTTGAAACACTTCCTCTTCCCATAATCTATCAAAAATGGTTATTGGATTTGTCTTGACAATTCATCAAATATTCATTCGAAGAGGTTTCAAACCTTTCCAGCTCAAAAAACTTCGATCTGTGTAAAAACTCAATCATTCTGGAAATGACAGGCTTTCAGTGGTTAACTTAGAGAGCTCCTGAGCGAATTATCTACCGAAAGTCCTGTTTTTTCAGTGGTTAATGAACAATCGTCCTGTTCTCTTAAACCACAGAAACTTCAACTTTGAGAAAACTTCAAAATTGCAAAAATTCTTACCGTAGATCCCTTTTTGATGTTCAAGGTTTCTTGGATGAGGCAGCCCTTGTTTGTGTAGACCTGCGAACTTCTGCTGGCTGTGTGGAAGGCTCTGGTGTGTCTACCATGGTCATAGCTAAGTTAGCCAGAGTATCTAATCCAGTCTTCTCCTATGCTGGTGATTGAAACTCCTTTAACTTCAACCTCAGAATCCTCAGCTGTCTATACAGCTTCATGTTTTCCCTGATCAATACCCTGTTTCTGTCTTTAATCTTGTCATGCTTTTCTTTGAGGGTTTGGTTGGTTTTGAACAACTCTGCATTTCTGTCAGTCAGGTCTATATTAGCTTTTTTAATCACCCTTTCCAGGACTTCCATTTCGTAGACCTGTTGTAGGAGTTTGTTGATTTTTCGTGATCTAGCTTTTTTAGGCTTACTTGAAGAGGGTTCTGCCACTGATGGAATTGTGCCTCTAGATGAATTGGTGAAGGTAAATTTGAACAATACTCTGCACCCTATTCAATCTGCACATTATCCCGTGTCTCAACCAATTCTTGTTCTGGTTCTGAATCGCTGTAAGGTAAGTTTAAAGGGTTGTTTCCTATAGCAGGGTCCTTAGACTGCTCCCCTTCGAACTGCAGCTTTCTTTTGATTCCTTTCTTCTTGCCAGAGGATGACTTTATGGGATCTCTTGGTGGTGAGATACCTTTCCTTTTTCCTGTGATTTCTTTTGGGAGTAACAGTCTTTCTTCCACTGGTCTTCTTAGTTTCAGCTTCTGGTGGTTTCTCTGTTTGGAATTCATTCCTGAAAAGAAAGAAACCCCAATTAACCTGTTTCCTCTGCAGAGCTTCCTTGACAAGAAGAGTAATAAGCGCTTGGTGAGATAGTCTGCTAGAAACCTTAGTAGGCTTGGATTTAACTTGTTTGGCCATCTTAGTAAGAGTCTTGTGGAAATAGAAAGGTAGATTTATCATTTCTCTGCCTGTGAAATGATTGAAAATCTTAAAATGGTAAAAAATTACTCTATTATACCGTCCCTCACAGGTAATGTAAACAAAAATTGCTTTTAGCAATGCCTGCCACTGAGGTTCTAAAAAGGACATTGGAATATCCTTCTTCCAAATCAAGTCTTTGTGAATGGGCAACAAATATGATCTGAATTCTATATTTGATGGCAATGTGGACTTAAACCAACAGTCTCCTGTCCGTGGAAGACCTGTAAACTCTGCTATAGAAGATTCATCTATGATAAACGCTTCTTTCCCTATCTTGGCAGATCTTCCATCATATGCAATTGCAAAAGCTTTAGCTACCTGTTGATGAAAACTGGTCGGTTTTTCACAGTATGTGAATACCCCTGCTCGTTTGAAAAACTCTGCTACCTCTGGATGCGCCTCCAAGTACCAAACCCCATCTACCTCAGACCTCAACACTGGCCCTGCTTTCGACATTGATCAATATTCTTTGTTCCTGCGATTATGGGAAGCTGAGTGTCTAGGGAGACCAAGGTTCTAGAATTTAGGAACACAGAGGGTATAACTCTGGGAAGAATCGGTGGGACAGGGTGACACAAAATTTGGATCACCGAGCTCAAACGCTAAACAAATTTCGAGCGACAATTTGACTGAGGGCATGCCAAAATTTTAGATTTTCGGTGGTAAATTCATTTAAAATATGAAGCAAGACGAGTTTTGGACTTGCCTGATAAGTCGCCCTAGCTTAATTGACTCTTAAACGATCGCTGGATTCTAGTGGCGCTTTGACTATCACCAGGAGAAATGGGATTAGGATCTCTGGAAATACGTTCAACTGATGAAACTACGAACCCGTGACTATCTCAGAAATCTTTGGAATTCAAAATGATACTGAATGAGGATTTAATGAGGGATTAATGGGATCATGATGGATCATGTACTTGCGACTGGAAATGGAGGGAGGCTTCATGACCATCATGCATGAATTTCAGTGACACCGCCGTGTCTAGATTTTGAAAAGACAATTGCGGTCGAAAGGACAACATGAGCTTGAGATTTTCGGATAGACACCATCAGAGTGCGCATACCTTCCACTTGACGAGCTTTTCGTGGTTACGTTTCATCATTGCGCCAACTTGACAACTGGCTCACGCGAAAGCACGAGCTTTCCATTTTTACCGTTGAAAAGCTTTCGCTAGTTAACCACATTCTTGCTTTGACCTTTTAACTGCTGGGAAAAAAATCTTTTGGTGGTTAATGAGTGCCTGTCGAGCTCACCTAAACCACCGAAACCTGAGATTCTGACTTTTTCTTGATCAAACCAAATCCAAAATTTCTTTTGGGCTTATTTACAGAATGCAGACTCTCTAACCTACTTACAAAAATTTAGGAATAAAATTTAGACAACAACCTATCACCTCAAAAAGAAAAATTTCCACTAATTTATTTGAGGAGATAACATTAGCTCCTATTGGGGATGAAAGCCTCCCTGTGAGGTTTCAAGAACCATAGAATCAATGCCTTTCCTGAAAAAGAAGATAAACAAAAACTATCTGCTAGTGTTTCCATTGGGCATGGAGTTATTCTGCAAAAATAAAAACTAAGACTAACATTACAATGTCTAGGCTTCACAGCCTTAGACAAAATAGAGTTTTGAAAAATGCTCGTTTACTGGGCCATCGAACATTTCTTCACCTCCCAGATTCTACAACATGAAAGTGTTTTTATTCTGTACTTGGGTAATCATGAAAGGACCCGTCCACAAAGAATCGAACTTGTTATGCTTGCCTTTATCCTGTCTAAGAGCATCCCATTTTAGAACCTAGTCACCAATCTGAAAATTGTCCACCTTCGCCTTTCTGTCAAAAGTATTTTTAATCTTCCTTTGATGAGACTCTGATCTGTCCACTAACTGTTCGCGAGCTTGTTGCAATTACACCAAATCAAGCATCCTTCTTACCATATCATTTGACTCAGTTTTCTCTTCTTAAAAGAACCTAGCCACTGGAAAAACTAACTGAACAGGAAAAATAACATCAGTCCCATAGACCAATTTGAATGGAGAAGTTCCTATGGACTTTTTTATAGTTACTCTGTCTGCCCACAGAGAAAATTTCAGTTTGGAATCCCAATTCTTTTTGTTTTCCTCTAACAGTTTTCTGATGATTTTGATTAAGCTCTTATTGGATGATTCAACCAAGCCATTACCTTGAGGGTAGTAGGGGGTTGAATGTACCAGCTGGATGCCCATTGATTTACACATGTCTACTAATGCCTCTGCTTTGAGCGCCGCTGCATTATCTGTTACCAACCTTTTGGGACAACCTAATCTGCTCAAAATATTTTCATAGAGAAACTTCATGACTACCTGGTGATTGACATTCCGGGTGGGAATCGCCTCTATCCACTTTGTAAAATAATCTGTGGCTACCAAGATCCACTTATGCTGACCACTAGATGAAGGATTTATCTCACCTATAAAATATAAACCCCACTGCTGAAAAGTGCCATTCACCATCATAGGTCTCAGGGGTAAAGATTTTAGCTGTTGCTTTCCTGTAAATCTTTGACATTTGTCACAAGCTTTGATGAATGCACATACATATGAGAAGAAGAAAGGCCAATAGTATCCAACCCTTAGGATCTTATGGACAGTGGTGTTCTAGTAATGATGACCCCCACAAACACTTGAATGAAACTGATGTGTAACTTCGACTGACTCTTCTTTGTCTAAGCATCTGAGAAGCAAACTAGCAGGGTCTTTCCAATATAACAGATTATTGTAAATGCAGAATTTGATAGCTCTGAGCTTAAGGGCTCAAGCTTGAGTCATACTAAGTTCAGGGGGAACTTCTATCTTTTGTAGAAAATGTATAATACCTGAATACCATTCACAAGAAGACAAGTGCTCTGCCACTTGTTGACTGCTATGCTGTCCAATCGCTGCCAATTCCGTCTGCAAATTTGCTGAACTTTCTCCTACAAAATTAATGTCCAACAACTCATGATTTTCCTTCGTTAAGAGCTTAGCAAGGCCCTGGCCTTTCACCAATTTGGTGGGATTTACTTCAATGTTGAACTCAATCAACTTTGCAATCCATCTAGCTCTCTTTTCGTCAATATCGGGCTGAGTCAAACATCTTTCATGGAGGATGAGGGGACATATGTGATGACCTTTAAGTGAAGAATATAAATTCTGAAGGATTTTAAAGATTTTATGAGAGCATAAGCTTGTTTCTCGATGGGATCATACCTTAGTTCAACGTCTTTGAGTGTTTTGCTGAAGAAATCCACGGGATGATCCAAATTGTCATCATCTTTCTGTAGCAGAACTGCTGCCACTGTGTCATAGGAAGCAAAGGAAAAAACATAGAAGATCTTACTGTAATCTAGGCTGATCAGAGTCGGGGATTCCATGATAGCTCGCTTGATATCCTGAAAAGAGTTTCTTGCGTTGTCTGTCCATTTTATCTCAGACCCCTTTTTCAAAATGCATGTTATGTGTTTAACTAATTCGACAAAGTTTGGCACAAATATTCTAACAAAATTTATCTTACCGAGCAACGATTGAATATCCTTTTTTGATCTTGGCAAGGACAGCCTTTGGATTTCCTCCACCCGAGTTGGATCAATCTTTACACCTTCTGCTGAGACGATGTGGCCTAAGAGATTTCCTTTCCTGAGAGCAAACTGGGACTTTTTGGGATTCAATGAGATTCTGAACTGCCTGCATTTCGAGAACACTCTTTTCAAATGATTTAGATGCTCCTCATGACTGCTAGAATATACTGTGATTTCATCAAGATATATGAGGACAAACTTGTCCTTTTCTCCCACAAAATCTATGTCCATGGCCCTTTGGAATGTGGCCCCGACATTCATTAACCCAAATGGCATCTTGGCGTACATAAAGGTACCCCAAGGAGTAGTAAATGCAGTCTTCTCCTGGTCATCAGGGTGGAAAAAAATCTGATTGTAGCTGGAAAAACCATCTAGGAAAGACATGACATTAGCCCCTGAAATCCTTTGCAGCAAGTGTTCCATCTTAGGTAGGGGATAGTTGTCTTTCTTAGAGAATCTGTTTAGGTTTCTGAAATCTACACATAATCTGACCTCACCATTTTTCTTCCTTACTATCAGTAGATTGGCAATCCATTTGGAGTATCTCAAGGGGATAATGATCTTGGCATCAAGAAGCTTTTTAATTTTTCTTTCAATCACAGGCAGAAGAAGAGGACTGATAGGTATGAGCTTTTGTTTGAAAGGAATGGTGTCTTTTTCAAGAGGGATCTTATGTTGAATGATATCATGGTCATAAGTCTTAAGGTCACTATATTTCCAAGCAAAAACATCAGAAAATTCCTTCAAAATGATGCAATATTTGGACTTTTGATCAGTAGACAATTCAGAAGACAGATTTATGAGTTTGGGCTGGCTTTCACCCCCTATGTTATGCTCGTGAACAACTGGGTCTTTCTCCTTTTTATCTGGCTTATAAGGAACACCATTCTGGTCAAAAATCTTTTCGAGGGGTACCAAACCTCGGGGTATATAATTGTTAGGTAGCTGAACAATATCATGCTGACCCAATCTTTGCTTTAGCTTGGGATTATGGGATTCTTCTACATTTAGATTCTGCTGGTCAACATGCATATCAAAAAATTCATCTACCACTTGAAGAAATCTGTTAAGTTCATCATCATCCTCAAAAACTTTCCAGTATTTAATATTGTCGTGTAAGGATGGTCGATATTTTACTTGGATCTCATAACTGAGCCTAGGGGGCATGGGAGGAATGAACATGCTGGATGAAACAACAAGGGAATCAACAATCTAATTCATATCCCTGGGTATATACAAAATTTCAAAAATAGAAAAAGAATCTCGCACTTTCCATACCTCATCCCTGTAGGCCTTCAATCTAACATGCTTGGCTTGAAAGGTACTGTTTACCTGTTGTATAATGAGGTCCGCATCTCCAAATACCTTTAAACCTTTTATCCCCATCTCCTTGGCTGAATTTAATCCCAATAGCAAGGCCTCATATTCTGCTATGCTTTAAGTAGTTCTGAAGTCGAGCTTGAAAGACAAAGATATAGTCTCCTTTGAAGGAGAAATCAAGACTACCCCTGCACCTGTTGAATCTTTAGTAATGGCCTCATCAAAATACATGGTCCAGAATGAAACGTCATGATCATTAGATTTTTTTTCAATAGGCTTCACAAGATGCATAGGAGTCGATTGAGAATTATCTATTTGAAGAATGCATGAGCCAAAATCTGTATCCACAGCATAAATAGGATGATTTACAGAGTTTTTTGCATCGCTGATGATGTAGGCTAGTTGATTCTCCCTGTAAAGTCTTTTTAGCTCCCCCCCAAACACCAGAATTGTAGCATATGACAGATCCATATGCAAGGTACCTCCTAACCTTTTTCCCCATGGACGAGACAAAAGAAGCCCAAACTTAGGTGGGATATCAACAACCACCACATCTATCACCATGCTTCTCATTGGCAATTGGGCAAGGTTTATAACAAGGTCTTTGATGAGGCCAAGAAATATGACTTTCCTAGAATCGAAGGAGAAGAGATCATGATATGGATTGGTGACCTCAAGACCAAGCTCATCCATCACTGCTTTGGGCATAAGATTATGTGACACCCCAGAATCAAGCAAACAATTGTGGAGGATCTTATCATGGACATTTAGGGATATGTAGAACGGTGGACAGGAATCATCTCGGTCTTCTATCATAGGCCCTATGGTTACTGTTGGCTTATCATCTTGTAGGTTAACAAAATCATCATATGAAGAGGTCTCCGGCTCAAGAGACTTCAAGATGGCTGATTTAAAGATTTCATTCTTCATGAGTTCAGTTAAAGGCATAGGTATCTTAACTTTCTGAATTTCTGATTCAAAATTAAAAGAGAAAGCTGATCTATCCGAACCTTTAACCTCATTGGAAGGAACTTTGAGACTGACTTGCTCCTTGGCTGGGGGTTGTGTTTGCTTCTGCTCCTGTTTTGCAGAAGAGGTCTATTTTTTAGGAGCGAGAGGCTGTTTGGCAACAACTTCTTTACTCTTCACAAGAGTAGCGACTTCCTTGTTCTTCACAGGAGCAACAATCAATGGTTTCGAACCAACACTCTTGGATCTTAAGTTATAACCTTTCTGATCATCTGTCAAGTAGACAGATTCTTCCACACTTGCCTCTTGAATTTGTGAATCCATCAGGGCTTCTTCATAGTCTACTTGTGTCAAAAATGAAGAATCATTTTCATCACCAAAACAGTTTATTTCATCCGCATCTTCGACTTCATCTTGAGATGGATGTTGTTCTTCATCTAACATTGCATTTTGAAAAGGTGGTCTGATCCTCTGATCATCAGCTGCATTCCTATCTCTTTGAAGAATCTGAACTTGTGGATTATTCCTTCTGTAAGGAAAAGCATTTGGATTTCTCGGGGAAAAAACATTTGGCTCTTTTTCCCTTGCTGGTTGCTGATTCTGGACCTTCAATTTTGACATTTCAGATGTCAAATTGTCCAACATCTTTGCCATCTTTTCCATTTTACTATTAGAAGAAGAAGAGGACTCAACAACAAACTTCTTTCTCTTGACCTTTCCTTTGAGCTTCTAAGATGTTGTAATGTTTGATTCAACCTCGAGGGTGGCATCTTGCATTAAAGCAAGTGTGGCTGATCGTCTTTCTCTGAGGATTAGACAAAAATATGGATCAAAGGCAGCAGAGAATGTGATCTTTGCCGATGCATCGCTTGGTTTAATCTTTGTAGGGATCTTGCCAAACATTCTATTGAACCTCTTGATGAAGTTTGAGACCGAATCTCCATCTTCTCTCTTCAGATTTCCGAACTCAGAAATGTAGTATAACAGATCTCTTCTTTCTCCCCAGTGTTTTAAGAATACCTCATCTAATTGATCAATACCTGTGATCGAATTTTCCGGTATCTCTTTGAACCACTTCCTGGCTTGGCCATCCAAAATCTGAACAAAAACTCTGGTCCACACATCTTCTTCTAAAATGTTAATATTTTCAGCATAAGCATAAAAAGCTTCGATATGTTCTTCAGCAGTATAATCCCCCGCTCCGGTAAACTTTGGCATATATTTCTAATAATCTCCAGTTGGCATAGCAGACAAAGGGTTTGGAAATACAAGTGGGGCATACCTATTTGCAAAAAATCTGTTCCATCCTGGTTAAAGGGGTAGCCATGGAAATCTTGGGAGTTGACACAGAAGAGGAACTCGTAGGAGATGAAGGGGGGGGATGGGATGTTTGAGTTAAAATAGAATGGTTGTGTCACTTCACCTTGAGTAGGATTTTCAGAAATGGGTGAAAAATAAGAGGCTTTATAAAACTGACCGAGCAGCAAGGCTAGATTTTCTTCTCCCTTAGAGGACAGGTCATGAAGAATATCTTCAAGAACAGGCAGATTAGTGTGGGTGTATAGAACACCTTCGGTAGGTTTGAAGGGTGAGGAATTCAAAGAAGATGAGGAAGAGGTTTCCTTTTGCTGAGAAGACCCTGTGATTATCTCTTTAGGATGGGATGAAACATCAACCTCAAGAATAGAGTCATTAATATTAGAAGAAAGTGAAGGTTCTCCTACCTTCAATATTTGAGATAAATTTTTGATTTCCTGAGAATTATGAATTTCAGTAGGAGGGGATTCAACTAGAGGTTTTTTAGATATGAAAGGAGGAGTGCCAATTTGAATACCTGAATCTACTGCCTTTGTAGATCTGGAAGCCTGTCTTTGCAAAGCTTTACCCTTACTGATGATCTTCTTAGGGTCAGGAACTGGTGTTGTCAGTGGGCCTTCTTGGTTCACCTTGGTGTGAGCTCTTTTTGGAGCTACTTCATTTCAATGGAGTCGCCAGATAGAAAATTACAACCCGAATGATGTCCAGACTTTGTCTATCATCAAAGATGGAGCTATGTCGTCTCCCAAGGAAGCTAGCTTAGATCTCCTCTCCCCGGCAACGACGCCAATTTGTTATCACTCCAGGAAACTCTCCTAGGATGTAAGTCAGAGATGCCTGGTAACTTAATATTTTGGTAACTATTTTCTCAATAAAAAGTGGGGGTTTGGATCAAGTCGGAGGACTGAATCATTTCTCACTCAAATCATGCATAAACACATTTAGATGGACAAGGCTTTCAACCACAAATGTTCAGAGAGTTTACAAATAAAGGGATGAATGGAGAAAAAACTATTATATCAGCAGAATCACATATAAAGCATATATGAATGGCCAATTACAATAATCACAGGAATACTTGCAAAGTTAAACTTATGAATGCAGTGATAAGATGACAGTTATCTGGCATAGACAAGCATAACAACATGAATATAATACCCAGGTGCAAGTACAAAATAGACAAGAAGATGAAATCTGAACAAGTTATGGCAAAAGAAGCTTGTATTACTTCATATGAAAATGAGAAGTTTTGAGTTACATAATATGGAAAAAAAAATTCTCCAAAGTCGAACCCTTGGTTCATGTTCTACCCTTAGCTTTATATCTTTACAAAGCAGTTCTGAGATCCTGAAAATATGGATCAAATAAGCTAAAGATAGTAAATCAAAATCTAGTTGCAAAAGATGTGGGATGATCCCCAAAAATGAGGTCAATCCCAGATTTTATGGTCCTCCTCTCTTGTTGAGTGCTGGTGTAGTGCATGATAGCCTCCCAAGGTTGAATGCTGACTCTCCAAGAGAGATAAATTCAAATCTGTTGATGTGAGAAAATGTCCTAATTTTCTGTCTTTGTCAAAGATACTAAAAATCTTTGAAACACTTCCTCTTCCCATAATCTATCAAAAATGGTTATTGGATTTGTCTTGACAATTCATCAAATATTCATTCGAAGAGGTTTCAAACCTTTCCAGCTCAAAAAACTTTGATTTGTGTAAAAACTCGATCATTCTGGAAAAGAGAGGCTTTCGATGGTTAACTTAGAGAGCTCCTGAGCGAATTATCTACCAAAAGTCCTGTTTTTTCAGTGGTTAATGAACAATCGTCCTATTCGCCTAAACCACCGAAACTTCAGCTTTGAGAAAACTTCAAAATTGGAAAAATGCTTACCGTAGATCCCTTTTTGATGTTCAAGGTTTCTTAGATGAGGCAACCCTTGTTTGTGCAGACCTGCGAACTTCTGCTGGCTGTGTGGAAGGCTCTGGTGTGTCTACCATGGTCATAGCTAAGTTAGCCAGAGTATCTAATCCAGTTTTCTCCTGTGCTGGTGATTGAAACTCCTTTAAATTCAACCTCAGAATCCTCAGCTGTCTATACAGCTTCATGTTTTCCCTGATCAATACCCTGTTTCTGTCTTTAATCTTGTCATGATTTTCTTTGAGGGTTTGGTTGGTTTTGAACAACTCTACATTTCTGTCAGTCAGGTCTGTATTATCTTTTTTAATCACCCTTTCCAGGACTTCCATTTCGTAGACCTGTTGCAGGAGTTTGTTGATTTTTCGTGATCTAGCTTTTTTAGGCTTACTTGAAGAGGGTTTTGCCACTGATGGATTGTGTGCCTCTGGAGGAATTGGTGAAGGTAAATTTGAACAATAGTCTGCACCCTGTTCAATATGCACATTATCCTGTGTCTCAGCCAATTCTTGTTCTGGTTCTGAATCACTGTAAGGTAAGTTTAAAGGGTTGTTTCCTATAGCAGGGTCCTTAGACTGCTCTCCTTCGAACTGCAGCTTTCTTTTGATTCCTTTCTTCTTGCCAGAGGATGAATTTATGGGATCTCTTGGTGGTGAGATACCTTTCCTTTGCCTGTGACTGCTTTTGGGAGTAACAGTCTTTCTGCCACTGGTCTTCTTAGTTTCAACTTCTGGTGGTTTCTCTGTTTGGAATTCATTCCAAAAAAGAAAGAAACCCCAATTAATCTGTTTCCTCTGCAAAGCTTCATTGACAAGAAGAGTAATAATCCCTTGGTGAGATAGTCTTCTAGCAACCTTAGTAGGCTTGGATTTAACTTTTTTGGCCATCTTAGTAAGAGTCTTGTGGAAATAGAAAGGTAGATTTATCATTTCTCTGCTTGTGAAATGATTGAGAAGCTTAAAATGGTAAAACATTACTCTGTTATATCGTCCCTCACAGGTAATGTAAACAAAAATTGCTTTTAGCAATGCCTGCCACTGAGGTTCTAAAAAGGACATTGGAATATCCTTCTTCCAAATCAAGTCTGTGTGAATGGGCAACAAATATGATCTGAATTCTATATTTGATGGCAATGTGGACTTAAACCAACAGTCTCCTGTCCATGGAAGACCTGTAAACTCTGCTATAGAAGCTTCATCTATGATAAAATCTTCTTTCCCTATCTTGGCAGATCTTCCATCATATGCAATTGCAAAAGATTTAGCTATCTGTTGATGAAAACTGGTCAGTTTTTCACAGTATGTGAATACCCCTGCTCGTTTCAAAAACTCTGCTACCTTTGGGTGCGCCTCCAAGTACCAAACCCCATCTACCTCAGACCTCAACACTGGTCCTGCTTTCGACATTGATCAATATTCTCTGTTCCTGCGATTATGGGAAGCTGAGTGTCCAGGGAGACCAAGATTCTAGAATTTAGGAACACAAAGGGTATAACTCTGGGAAGAACTGGTGGGACAGGGTGACACAAAATTTGGATCACCGAGCTCAAACGCTAAACAAATTTAGAGCGACAATTTGACTGAGGGCATGTCGAAATTTTAGATTTTCGGTGGTAAATTCATTTAAAATATGAAGCAAGACAAGTTTTGGAATTTCCTGATAAGTCGCCCTGGCTTAATTGACTCTTAAACGATCGTTGGAATCTAGTGGCACTTTGACTATCACCAGGAGAAACAGGATTAGGATCTATGGAAATACGTTCAACTGATGAAACTGCGAACCCGCGACTATCTCAGAAATCTCCGTAATTCAAAATTATACTGAATGAGGATTTAATGAGGGATTAGCAGGATCATGATGGATCGTGTACTTGCAACTGGAAATGGAGGGAGGCTTCGTGACCATCATGCATGAATTTCAGTGACACCGCCATGTCTAGATTTTGAAAAGACAATTGCGGTCGAAAGGACAACAAGAGCTTGAGATTTTCGGATAGACACCATCAGAGCGCGCATACCTTCCACTTGACGAGCTTTCAACAGTTACGTTTCATCATTGTGCCAACTTGACAGCTGGCTCATGCGAAATCATGTGCTTTCCATTTTTACCGTTGAAAAGTTTTCGGTAGTTAACCGCATTCTTGCTTTGACCTTTTAACTGCTGGGAACAAAAGATTTTGGTGGTTAATGAGTGCCTGTCGGGCTCGCCTAAACCACTGAAACCTGAGATTCTGAATTTTTCTTGATCAAACCAAATCCAAAATTTCTTTTGGGCTTATTTACAGAATGTAGACTCTCTAACCTACTTACAAAAAATTAGGAATAAAATTTAGACAACAACCTATCGCCTCAAAAAGCAAAATTTCCACTAATTTATTTGAGGAGATAACAGACTCAACACAAATGAAGATTTGAACATCATACCTTTAGGTTCATATGATTTCTTGATTGGTATGTATCGGTTCAACATGAATCATGTTGTCCTAGATTACTACACCAATCCTTTCACTTGTCTTGATGGGTAAGGGAAGAAAGGAAAAGTTCAAGGGATTCCAAGGCTTGTATCTATTAGAGAAATTTCAACCATGCATTTAAAGAAGAATTTCAGGAAAGTATGCCATATTTATGCATCCCATATGGAAGAGGCAACCAAAGATAAAATTTCAAGTGTTGAAGACCATCCAATATTGAAATATTTTGAGGATGTATTTAGGGAGATACCAGGGTTTCCACCAAAGAGAGACATTGATTTATCCATTGATTTGGTTCCAGGAGCTTCCCTAGTGTCCAATACTCCTTATAGGATGAGAAAACTAGAGTTGAATAAATTACATATGTAGCTTGAAGAAATTTTTAAGAAGGGGTATATAATCCTAAGTGTGTCACCTTGGGGTGCCCCAATGCTATTTGTGAAGAATAAGGATGAATCCTTAAGGTTGTGCACTGATTTCAGATAGATGAATAAGGTTACCATAAAGAACAAATATCCTTTGCCAAGGATTTATGATCTAGTTGATCAACTAAAAGGTGCGATGATATTTTCTAATATTGACTTGAGGTCATACTATCATCAAGTGAGAATAAAAGAGGAATATATCAACAAGATAACATTTAGAAAAATATATGGAAATTATGAGTTTGTGGTGGTGACATTTGGGATATCAAATGCACTAGTTGTATTCATGTGTTTGATGAATGGAGTGTTCAAAGAATATTTGGACAAGTTAGTAATTTTTTTCTTGGATGATATACTCATCTACTCAAAGATAGAGGAGGAACATGAGAAACATTTAAGGATGGTGCTACAATGATCCAGATTTTCTGAGAAGAACGAAATGAATATAGATCTATATTATCAACACAGAGATTCAATGAAAAATAAAAAAGATACAATAAAACTTGGATTCTATTAATAAATAAATATGTTGAAACTATAAAATACAGATTGAAACAAGCTTGCTAGAATGGTGGCGACTTATCTCTGAGAAGAGATGTGATGGATACGCTCATTCGCAAGAAGATGAGTACAATGAGGCTCTGAAACCCTTTTTTACAATAAAAAAGAATTCCAAAACACTAGACATCCAAAAACCTAACCCTAGGAGATGAAGTGCCAAGAGTCATGTGGGCCCCGTTGGGGTAAGTTGGTACATCAACTTCTCAGGGTCGTAACTTTTGCATACGATCTCCATTTTAGGCGCACGATAGCCTGTTGGAAAGGTCTATCTAAGGAATACACATTATTCCGTTAGAATCCAACTTTGTCTCTAGTGTTATTGTGGTGAGCCCTAAAAACACTATTTAGGGCCTCAAAACGATCACGAAAGTTCAAGACCCGAAAACTAGGAAAAACTGCCAAACTGAAAAATTGCCAAATTTAAAAATTGCCAAGATGAGCCAGTTGGAATAGGTGGGTGGACACTGATATCCACATGGATAAATCCTCCCCCCTTAGTAATAAATGGTATCTATTGCATCAATTTCCCCCATTAGATGAGGAAATTTCTACTGAATTTGGCCCCAGGTGAGCCACTTTCCTTGGTGTAGGACCTTCCCTTCTTTGAAAACTCGATAAAGATGGATTCTCTACTGGAGAGTGCCCTTGACCTATGTGTCCATGATACTATTAATGGATTCTTGTTCCATGCAATCAGGGTTGATCTCTATTGGTGTCAACTATTCTTCTATCTCAGAGGTGTCCAATAATGGTGGAAAATATGGTCAAAGGAGATCCACTTTGATCACTGGGTGCAAGCCAAGGAAGGGGGAATATTGAACTCAAAAGCAATGTTTCCCACATCATTGTGATGGTGTAAGGTCCATAGCATAGTGAAAAAATCTTCTGATGGTTCCCTTTAAGGCATTGTTTCTGCAAGTGCAACTAAAATTTTTCTCTCCCCTGAAACTTGTGTGGCACCCAATATTGATCATGGCGCTGCTTGTACTTGTCATTGAATTTATGTAAAATATCTTGAACCTGTTGGAATATGTGCTAGATCTGTTCAATGAACCGGGTGGATTTGTCAGCTTCATTTTGAGCATGGGGTGAGTCTTCTTGGGTGGATGCAAGGGGTAGTGAAACATCCATGGGACCCAATGGTTGAAATCCCATCCCCACTTGAAAGGGGATGTGGTTGGTTGAGCTATGCATGGCTCTATTGTAGCTGTGTTGAACATAGGGAAGAATATCATCCCATGTGAGGGGGTGATTCAAATTTTACATGAGTAGGACATGCACGATCATCTAGTTGACGACCTCAATTTGGCCATCTGTCTAGGGGTGGAAGGCAGTGAATTTGGTGATCTTGGTGTCCATCAGTGACCAGAGGCTCGACCAAAATGTGTTTAGGAAATGACTATTATGATTTGACATAATGGTTTGTGGTATTCCAAAATGTACTCACACTCGTTCAAATAATATCTTGGTAGTGACCTCCATTGTGATGCTCTTCTTGTAGGCGGCCATAATCACCATATTGGAAAAGAAATCAACAACCACAAAAACATAGTCATTTCCCCACTTGGTGGATGGAAGGCCCGACATGTAGTCCATTGAGATGGATTCCCATGGCCTGTCAGGAGTAGTTAGAGGGTTGTACAATCCTTGTTTCTTAGTGGACAGTTTGGCATTAATGCAAGAAGTTCATAACCTGATATACTTGTTGACCTCTTGTTGAAGTTTCATCCAGTATAAATGTTGCTGCATAATTGCCACTATATTTTATACAACTATGTGTCCTGCTACACAAATGTAGTAGGCTTCCCAAATCAACTTCGCTCGCTTACTTGATGGAATAAAAAGATGGCCCAGATGGCACAACAACCCATCCTGTAGATGGAAATTAGTGACAGTTGTGTTTGCGCCCAACATCTGGTAGGTGGTGGTGAAGTCATGATATTTCTCATAGAGTTGGGGCCATCTATAGGTCTCATGGGTGCAAGAGTCTAGTACCATTGTGAGTACCACGACTGGAGGTCGGTTGAGGCAATCCATGAAGTGGTTGGTACTTCCTGTCCTATACTTTATGTTGAGGTGTAACTGCTACAAGTATGTGGACCACTTATGATCATGGTCATTCTGCAATTTACCTTGTGTCTACATGAACTGCAACACATTATGATCAGTGTGGATGACTGTCTCCTTCCTGAGAATGTAATGCCTCTATTGGAGGTAGGATTTCACAATGAATTACATTTCTTTGTTGTAATTAGGGTACTTACATATGACATCTAATAGTTTCTCACCATGATAGGCCATGGGGTGGCCATACTAAGTGAGAATTGTGCCCAACGCATAGTCTGAGGTATCTGTATCGATCTCAAAGGGTTCTTGCATGTTGGGTAATGAAATCAATGGGGCTGAGCATAAGCGTTGATTCAAATTTTCGAATGATTTTTGTTGGGACAGTCCCCACACAAACATTTTCTTACCACCACCCCTAGTTACTTGGCTGAGGGCCCATGCAATATGGGATAATCCCAACACAAACCTGTGATAGAAATTGGCAAGACCTAAGAATCTTCGAAGCTTAGTGAGCGTGGTTGTGGTTGGCCAATCACGAATGACCTATATATTGTTTGTATCCACATGAAAACCATGATTATCAACTATGTAGCCTAGGTACTGGAGCTTGTCCATGCTGAAGGAGCATTTCTCCAAGTTGGCATATAGCTTGTGTTGCCACAAAATGTCCAGAACCTGCTAAATATGCTGCAAGTGTTTTGCCCAAGTGTTTCTATATATGAGGATGTCATCCAAATACAACACTACAAAAGAATTGGTTAATGGAAAAAATATCTCGTCCATCACCCGCATGAAAGTTGCTGGTGCATTTGTCAAACCAAATGGCATGGCTAGCTGTTCAAAAATACATCCTTTTGACTTGAAGGCAATCTTCCATACATCTATCTACTCTATTTGGATCTGATGGTAGTGATACTTCAGATCAATCTTACTGAAGTATTTATCCCCCTTGAGTTTATCAAGGAGATCATCGATTCAGAGAATTGGGTACCAGTTCCTAAGTGTGATTTTATTTAGGGCCTGGTAATCAATGCAGAGTCGCTAGGTCCCATGTTTCTTTTGCACAAGAATGATTGGGCTTCCACAAGGTGATGAGCTGGGTCAGATGTGCCCCTTATGGAGTAGTACTTGGATTTGATGCTTGATCTCCTCATTTTCTAAAAAAGAGTGGTGATAGACTGTTCCATTGGGTAGCGATGTGATGGGGGTCAGATCGATGGAATGATTGACCTGATAGTGTAGAGGTACCCCATTAGGTGAGGAGAATATGTCTTTGTATTCTTCCATGACCCTATCCACTTGCTTCTACTGCGTGGAGAGGTTGGCCACAGAGGCCATGTATATGGATGCAATATTTCTATCAATATGAGAGCGAATCACAAAGAAGACAAACTTCCTGGTTTGAGAGATGACCTTCCTCCATTTCTTGTAAAAGATCAAGGAAATGGCAGTAGGTGGGACTACCTTGGGTATCATGTACAATTTCCTATCCAAAGTAATAATAACACTGCGAGTCCTAGACTCATATACAACATGACATTTTCATAAATAAGGTTGGCCCAAAAGAGCATCACAAACTTCAAGGGGAGAAAAATCACACAATACCTCATCTTTTAAGGGATTGATGATGTAGGACAGGCGACACTGTTGGATGATGTGAAGATTTCTTCTTTGGTGGAGCCATCCGAGTGTGTAGGGATGCAGGTGTGGCATTTTCGGTAGGGCCAGTCACTTGATGACCTCTGCTGAGATGAGGTTCTTCTGGATACCACTATCAATGATGAAGTGAAATGAGGTGCCTTTCACCCACATCTGTGATTAAAAGAGGAACTCTCCTTGCTCTGGCTCATCAGGTTCATCGGGTTGGATATTGGTGGTAGCAATGGTGGCACTGGGTTTTGTGTCAATGATCCATATCGCCTTTTCTGGTTTTGACTCAAAGTCATAACCCACATTTGTTTCCAAGGATTTCATCTCAACCACCAATGACTTCTTTGAGAAGAAATCAACAATGTTATGTCAGAGGATCTTATGGAAGTCACACCACTTCCCGATATATTTCTTTGTCTTTCCATTGTCCTTCTTTGTTTGCGGCTTAGACTAGTTGTCCTGAGGCTGTCCATATTTTCTATGCCCTTTTTTATGTAGATTGGGGCTACCCTTTCCTTTCTTCTGCTGTGAGGGGTTCCCAGACCCAAATTTCCACGGTTTTTGTTTAAGCTTCTGCTCAATTTTGATGACATATCGATAGGCCGCACCCAAGAACGAGATGTCCAAAAAATCCATTTCTTCCTAGATGTACCTATTCATACCACCATGGTACTTGATAACCATATGTCACTCAAAATATTTGATACCCATATTGGTGTGCAAGGTATGGAAGATGTTTGTGAACTCTGGCACTAATTGGTCCTTTTCCTACCACAGTGTGGTCCATTTTATATACAGGTCTTCATAACTTCCAACATAGTAGTATTATTCCTTAATAACATCCTTGAACGACTCCTAGGTGAGTGTGACTGTAAATAATGAGGGTTCATTTGTTTCCTTTTTCTCACAAAAAGTATCCCACCAATATTTGACATGGGGGATGGCTTTGGGGAGCACAAAAGTAATATTTTCTCTATTCGAAAAGTTATGGACAAAAAAATACCCTTTTAGCAGATTCAACCATTTGTATACAACATTTGTGTTTATCTAACCTTAAAATATAGGAATATCAAAGTTGATATATACCTTTAAGGGGGCGATGCCTCCACTTGAGGAAGATCCATCACTCGTTGGTAGCCATCAAAGGATTTGCGCAAAGCTATCCATCATCTCATTCCTCTGTTGCATGTGGGCTTCCTCGAGCAATAGTTTTAAAGGATCTCCTATCTTGTCGTATTTCTTTTCTTCCTCCATGGAATGTCGCTTGGGCGTGCAAGATCCTTTTTCCTCAAGAGAAACAAGCTTGAGACCCAACTCTTTGTACCCTGACCTCGTCGGGGATATGGATTAAGAACAACAAGGAGCAGATCTCTCTAATGCCACTGATCCAAATTTTATAAGAAGAACAAAATGAATACATATCTATATTATTAACACAAAGATTCAATGAAAACTAACAGAGATACAATACAACTTGGCTTCTATTAATAAAGAAATATGCTGAAATTGTAAAATGCAGACTGAAACAAGCTTGCTAGAATGGTGTCGGCTTATCTCTGAGAAGAGATGTGATGACTGCGCTCATTCACAAGAATATGATTACAATGAGGCCCTGAAATCCTTTTTTACAATGCCAAAACCCTAGACATCCAAAAACCTAACCCTAGGAGATGAAGCGCCAAAAGTCATGTGGGCCCCATTGGGGTAAGTTGGTACATCGACTTGCAGTGGTCATAACTTTTGCATACAATCTTCGTTTTAGGTGAACGATAGCCCGTTGGAAAGGTATATACGAGGAATACACATTATGTTGTTAGGCTCTGAATATGCCTACAATATAATTGTGGCGAGCCCTATAAATGTTTTTTAGGGCCTCAAAATGACCCTGAAATTTCAGGACCCGAAAACTAGGAAAAAAACTGCCAAGATGATCCAGTTGGAATAGGTGGGTGGCCACCAATATCAACCTGGATCATACAAGTATTGAGGGAGAATCAATTGTATGCCAAGTTAAGAAAGCACATTTTCTATCAAAGGAAGATTTTTCATTTGGGCCATATTATTTCAGAGGAAGGGATATCAATTGATCCTGAGAAGATAGAATCCATTAAGGATGGCTAACACCAAATATTGTTACATGGGTAAGATCATTCATGAGACTTGTCGATTATTATATAAAATTTATTGAAGGCTTTTCCAAAATTGCAAACCCGATTACTTCTTTGCAAAAGGGTGTGAAGTTCAAATGGATTTCTGAATGTGAAGAAAACTTTCATCACTTGAAGAATATATTGACAAGTGCACCAATCTTGAAAATTGTTGATCTAGATGAAGATTTTATTCTATGCATTGATGAATGCAAGGGAGGGCTTAGTGGAGTCCTTATACAAAATGGGAATGTGGTATATTACAAGTCAAGGAAGTTGAAAGAACATGAGAGGAACTATGCCACACATGAATTAGAAATGGAAGCCATAGTTCATACCTTAAAAATGTGGAGGCGTTATTTCATAGGAAAAATATTTGAGTTGAGAAAAAACCATAATGGTTTGAAATATTTATTTGGACATCCAACCTTGAATGCTAGACAAGTTAGATGGTTGGAATTCCTCAGTGAACATGAATTTGATATAAAGAATATTAAAGGCAAGGAAAATAAAGTGGTTGATGCACTCAATAGGAGAGTGCATGAGATGCATGATACAACCATTATAATGTACATGCATGATTTAAAAGAAAGGATTTTAGAGGTTGAAAATTTTGATCAACACTATTTGCAAATAAAAGAAGCATTAGAGAAAGGTAATTTTTAGTAGAAATTCAATTATTTTGAGCTAAAAGTGGATGGAGTCCTCATGTTTAGGGAAAACGTATATGTGTCAAAATACAAAGAGATGAAAAATATAGTGTTGAGAGAAATGCACAATGTGCCTTATGTTGGGCACCCAAGATATCATAAAACAATTGCAGTTGTAAGGGGCTAATGATTTTGGATAGGAACGAAGAAATAGGTGGTTGATTATATAGCCATATGTATGAAATTTCAAAAGGTAAAGGTTGAACATTGACATCTAGCTAGATTGCTACAACCCTTTCCCATTCATAAGTGGAAATGGGAAATTTTTACAATTGATTTTATTACTAAACTACCCAAGATTGTAAAACAACATGATTCCATCATGGTGGTGGAGGATAAATTTGTTAGACAACTGAGAGGGGGGGGGTGAATCAGTTGTTTCCGTGCTTAAACAATTATGGTTCTTTTAAACTCTTTGTAGAGACATTGAATGATAATCACAATAATGCAAGGAAATAAACAATGGCACTTTCAACATCATTCACATATATGAGAAACATAGAGACAAATATTTCCCGAGGAAACCCATGCAGGGTAAAAAACCTATTTTTCTTTATATGATAAGTAATGGTTACATTATTTACAGTATCATACATATGAGAACCAACTCATAATGAGGCTACAACCTCAGCTTTGCAAGCTGCAACTTGTTGAGAGCACCAACTCTCTGTTTTCTCTAGCACCAACTAGAAGGAAGCTCCAACTCCCTGGTTTCTCTAGCACCAACTAGAAGGAAGCACCAACTCCCTGTGTTCAAACACCCACTTGAACCTTTGAGGACACAAGTCCTCCCTAGCTCCACCCAACCACCCTGAAATATAAATATTTTCTACTGAAACTTATTACAGTGATATGATGTTCAACAATGGCTTACCAAACTCATCATTGTTCTGCTGCATTTCGTTGCTTTGTCTGCCTCATTGCCTTTCTGCACACATCACTTGCACTGTCTGTTCTTCCACTTTTTATGCTCTGTGTGCCATGTCCATTCACTGCACAGCTCCTCTTTTGTGCTCTTCAGCTGCTGCACTCTCCCCCTTCTTCACACATGAATCACCTTCACCAACAACATTCACAACAACCTCCAACAGTAACCGCAACAACAACCTTCTCTTCTCTGTACTGTGTATTTATAGATTTTGTACACCTTGTGCATGCAATGTTCACAATCCTCTGCATGCTGACTCCGCACCATTATGCTCCACCTCTTGAGTTCTCTGTCTGATCATCATCGTGACTCTTCAACTTCTCTGGCAGTTTTCCCACGCGTTCAACATCACTGGATGTTATGCTGAGATTCCTCAGCCTCTCTGGAAGTTGAGACTCTTCATCTTCTCTGTGATAGTCGAGCTCACCTTCTCTGTTTCAGTTACAGCCTCAATCCCATCCAGTTGTCAATCGCCTCCACGAGTCGTCTTCATTCCACTGGAAGATTCCATGTGACTCTTCTGCTCCTCTGGAAATCACACTGAAGTCTCTTCGCATCCTCTGGTAGAAACCATCAATGGTTACTAGCAGTTTCACTGTGTCATGCAACAATAGCCCTCTGATCTTGTTCAAATTCACCTGCACCATTGGATTAACTTTGAAGGGTATTATCGTTATTTATCCGTTTCGCACTTTCGCAATTTGGAGATTCTACAATGAGACATCTTGACTCTCCATGTCACGAGCTCCGAAATTCCGAGGGGGAGATCATCTGCACTAGGTGCCTTCCTCCACATGACCATACGCGGTGACAACAGGTTGTACTAAAAGGCGTTGCGAACACATGATCTTCATAGACCCTGATCGACGGTCCATGATCTTGATGAATCAACGGTCCAGATCTTTTCGAGATCTCGCATCTCACTGTTCCTTAGTTGGAGGTTCTTGTCGCTCCAAGTCACGATAGGCGAAGCTCCAAGATGGATCTCATATCAATGATCCACGTTCTTGGTGATCCGACGGTCCAGATCTCTTCGTGAATTCGCATCTCGCAGTTCCTGTGATGAAGGGTCTCATCACTCCAAGTCACGATAGCCGAGACTCCGATATGGATTCGGATCAACGGTCAAGATCATACCTTGATTTGAAGGCTAATATCAAACCTCGATCTGATGGCTAAGATCAAACCCCGTTCCTTTGACTTTCCAGTCAGCGACATGACGATCTTTCGCCACGTGTCCTCTTGATCCAATGGACCACGACTGTCATATCTGCCTTGTAGCTTCACCATATCTAACGGCTATTGGTCCTTCGTACTTCCCCCAGATCCTATGGCCCAGATATTCTCACGATTTCGCCACTTCGCCATGTGAGTTCTCTACACCTTCAAGTCCCGATCTACGAAACTTCGATAAGGAGTTAAATCAACGGTCCAGATTCATTCTCAATTCAATGGCTGCAATTGAATCGTGATATCGCATATCGCGAAATCAGGGTTCCTGATGTCAAAGTTCTTTGACATCTCCAACTCTTGATCCTCGAAACTCCGACATGGACAAGGATCAACGGTCCAGATTCAAACTTGATCTGACGGCTCAGATTAAGTCGCGATTTCGCATATCGCGATTACGCCCGCTTCTCCTTTTTCTTTAAACACCGTGCAGGTTTTCCTCGATCCAACGGTGGTCGGATCCTGCGCTCAAATCTAATGCCTGAGATCTATCCTTCTCTTCAGCACACGCTCTTCTTGTCTTTATTCAGATCTGACGGTCCTCATGCCGTCGAGAATTTTGGATGGGATCCAATGATCAATGATGCTTCTCCTCCAAGCTTAGATTGTTCCTGTTTGTCCATCGATGCACACTCTGATCCTGCCATCTTCACTGTTGTACTTTCCATCAATGACAAGCATACGCTACCTGTTAAACATTTGCCAACAATATCCCCCTTTGGCATTGATGGAAACTAAGGCACCGCACCCGAATTCTTTTCTCCCCCTTTGACATCAATGTCAAAGAAGAGACATGCTCCTCCTGAGCTATTGCAGTAATTTTAGGAGGCATTAGATTTCCAAACAATACAAAAATCCCCTTAACAAGATGGACTTTTTAGGTGTGAAACGAAATGACACCCAACTTCTGTCTGAGATATTGAAACGGTGTCTTGGCTAGGGGCTTAGTAAAGATGTCTGCAACTTGTTCTGTAGTGGGAATGTAGTGGACATGAACAATCTGATTGGTGACCTGCTGTCTCAGAAAATGATATTTTATGGGAATATGTTTTGTCTTGGAGTGGAGGACAGGATTTTTAGACACACTGATGGCACTAGTGTTATCACAATGAATTGGGATCGGTGCAGTGTATTTTACCTCTAAGTCTGCAAGTGTCTGAA
>ML814855.1:34693-51140 GCA_009831015.1 Picea engelmannii | reverse complement strand
AGGGGGGGGGGGGGTGAATCAGTTGTTTCCGTGCTTAAACAATTATGGTTCTTTTAAACTCTTTGTAGAGACACTGAATGATAATCACAATAATGTAGGGAAACAAACAATGGCACTTTCAGCATCATTCACATATATGAGAAACATAGAGACAGATATTTCCCGAGGAAACCCATGCAGGGTAAAAAACCTCTTTTTCTTTATATGATAAGTAATGGTTACATTATTTACAGTATCATACATATGAGCACCAACTCATAATGAGGCTACAACCTCAACTTTGCAAGCTACAACTTGCTGAGAGAACCAACTCTTTGTTTTCTCTAGCACCAACTAGAAGGAAGCACCAACTCCCTGGTTTCTCTAGCACCAACTAGAAGGAAGCACCAACTCCCTGTGTTCAAGCACCCACTTGAACCTTTGAGGACACAAGTCCTCCCTAGCTCCACCCAACCACCCTAAAATATAAATATTTGCTACTAAAACTTATTACAGTGATATGATGTTCAACAATGGCTTACCAGACTCACCACTGTTCTGCTACATTTCGTTGCTCTGTCTGCCTCATTGCCTTTCTGCACACATCACTTGCGCTGTCTGTTCTTCCGCTTTTTATGCTCTATGCGCCATGTCTATTCACTGCACAGTTCCTCTTCTGTGCTCTTCAGCTGCTGCACTCTCCCCCTTCTTCACACATGAATCACCTTCACCAACAACATTCACAACAACCTCCAACATCAACCGCAACAACAACCTTCTCTTCTCTGTACTGTGTATTTATAGATTTTGTGCACCTTGTGCATGCAATGTTCGCAATCCTCTGCATGCTGACTCCATGCCATTATGCTCCACCTCTTGAGTGCTCTGTCTGATCATCATCGTGACTCTTCAACTTCTATGGCGGTTTTTCCACACGTTCAACATCACTGGATTTTATGCTGAGATTCCTCAACCTCTTTGGCAGTTGAGACTCTTCGTCTTCTCTGTGACAGTCGAGCTCACCTTCTCTGTTTCAGTTACATCCTCAATCCCATCCAGCTGTCAATCGCCTCCACGAGTCATCTTCATTCCACTGGCAGATTCCATGTGACTCTTCTGCTCCTCTGGAAATCACACCGAAGTCTCTTCGCATCCTCTAGTAGAAACCATCAATGGTTACTAGCAGTTTCACTGTGTCATGCAATAGTAGCCCTCCGATCTTGTTCAAATTCACCTGCACCGTTGGATTAACTCTGAAGGGTATTGTCGTTATTTATCCATTTTTCACTTTCGCAATTCAGAGATTCTACGATGAGACATATTGACTCTCCATGTCACACGCTCCGAAATTCCGAGGCAGAGCTCATCTGCACTAGGTCCTTCCTCTACATGACCATATGCGGTGACAACAGGTTGCGTTAAAAGGTGCTGCAAAATCATGATCTTCATAGACCCTGATCGATGGTCCATGATCTTGATGAATCAACGGTCCAAATATTTTCGAGATCTCGCATCTCGCTGTTCCTTAGTTGGAGGTTCTCGTCACTCCAAGTCACGATAGGCGAAGCTCCGAGATGGAGCTCAGATCAACGATCCACGTTCTTTTTGATCCGATAGTCCATATCTCTTCGTGAATTCGCATCTCGCAGTTCCTGTGATGAAGGGTCTCATCACTCCAAGTCACGATAGCTGAGACTCTAATATGGAGTCAGATCAATGGTCAAGATCATACCTTGATCTGATGGCTAAGATCAAACCTCGATCTGATGGCTAAGATCAAACCCCGTTCCTTTGACTTTCCATTCAGCGACATGACGATCTTTCGCCACATGTCCTCTTGATCCAACAGACCATGACTGTCATATCTACCTTGTAGCTTCACCATATCTAACGGCTATTGGTCCTTCGTACTTCCCCCAGATCCTATGGCCCAGATCTTCTCATGATTTTTCCACTTTGCCGTGTGAGTTCTCGACACCTTCAAGTCCCGATATACAAAACTCCGATAAGGAGTTAAATCAATGGTCCAGATTCATTCTCAATTCAATGGCTACGATTGAATCGCGATATCGCATATCGCAAAATCAGGGTTCCTGATGTCAAATTTATTTGACATCTCCAACTCTCGATCCTCAAAACTCCGACATGGACAGGGATCAACGGTCCAGATTCAACCTCGATCTGACGGCTCAGATTAAGTCACGATTTCGTATATCGCAATTACGCCCACTTCTCCTTGTTCTTTAAACACCGTGCAGGTTTTCCTCGATCCAAAGGTGGTCAGATCCTGCGCTTAGATCTAATGCCTGAGATCTATCCTTCTCTTCAACGCACACTCTTCTTGTCTTTATTCAGATCTGACGGTCCTCATGCCGTCGGGAATTTTGGATGGGATCCAATGATCATCGACGCTTCTCCTCCAAGCTTACATTGTTCCTGTTTGTCCATCGATGCACACTCTGATCCTTCCATCTTCACTGTTGTACTTGCCATCAATGACAAGCATACGCTACCTGTTAAACATTTGCCAACAAAATTTACTAAGGATGCCTATTTTATTCCAATGAATATAACTCACAAGGAAGCCAACATTGCAAACATTTACATGAAGGAAATTTCCAGGATACATGGTGTGCCCAAAGAAATTGTTTCTGACAGAGATCCCAAGTCCACATCAAATTATGGAAAGGGTTGTTTAAAGTATTTGGGACAAATTTAAATTTTAGTACAACATATCACCCATAGTCAGATGGGAAAACAAGGAGGACTATCGGGACAACTAAAGATATGCTAAGAATGTATGTAATGGACTATCCTTCCAAGTGGGAAGACTATCTTCACTTGGTTGAACTTTATTACAACAGTGAGTACCAAACATCATTTAGTATGATCATGTTTGAAGTCATATATGGTATAAAGTGCAACATGCCAGTGAGTTGGGATAACCTAGTAGACAAAGTAGTTATTGGGTGAGAATTTCTAAGGAAAATGGATGATCAAATGGTAAAGATAACACATAATTTAAAGGTTGCACATGATAGGCAAAAGAGTTATGCAGATAAAAATAGGACATACAAGGAATTCAAAGTGGTTGAGTATGTGTTTTTAAAAGTAAAGGCTAAAAGGAGCTCGCTAAAATTGAGAAGTTTCCCAAAGTTGGTAGTGAAATACTGTGGGTTGTTTGAATTTCTAGAGAAGATAGGAATAGTTGCATGCATGCTTGAATTTCCTACATCCATGAGAATTCATAATGTATTTCATGGGTCTTTATTGAAGAAATATGTTCCTAATCCTAATCATGTAATTGATTGGACTGTGATCTAGGTGGAACATGAAGGGGAATTTTGGGTCGAACCAATGTGCATCCTAGACCGAAAAGTCAAAGTGCTCATGAACAAAGCCATCGACTTGGTAAAGGTTCAATGAACCTGCTACGTTCCTGAAGATGCTACATGGGATCATGAGGAGGCCATGCAGGAGGAGTACCCTGTTGTGACCCATACAACAACCACCCATTATTTTTAATTTTTTGAATAAATAATAATGGGTCCCTTACAAATTTTTGGTTGGTTATGATTTGGCTCTGTTTGTTATTTTCAATTTGGTATCTTTTTTATCTATTCTTGGTCCAATTGAAACCTCCTAATAAAAACCACTAAATAAAAATAATTAAAGAATAAATTCCAGTCCCAAAGTCTCCCAGTGGGCTGGTGATCTGGTGGTTAGGATCATCTTCCTTTCAATACTTTATTGTAACCTTCCTGATCCTTGGTGGTCTGGTGCCTTGATTATCTGGTTGGACCAGATCAGGTTTTGATTTTTGTTTTAAACTTTTAAAATAATCTCCCGATATTCTGGTGAGCCAATGAATCGGTTAAACTGGATCAAGTTTCTCCACGAACTTTGTTATGTTCAAAATAATAAGTCCAGTCTCCCAATACCCTGGTAATGTGATTAATTATAATATTATGGAAGATAACAAAAGTTTTTAACATAATTAAACCGACCCAGGCCTTACCATTTCTTTTAAATATTTAAGATTTAAAATATCTTAGGTGAGTTGGTTCCTCGTTAATAATGTTGCCTCACATTTTTGAAAAACTAAACTTTATTTTATCCATCTAATAGTTTCGAGGGTTACAATTAATGTGGATTAAATGAATTTATTGAAGCATTGGGAGAGAAATTAAGAACTGATAAACGCCATAAATTCACACATAACATTACCTTTCACTATGTTATCAATTCACACAACGTCTTTGAGTTTAATAAGTAATTTCAACTGCATAAGTTCAGGGGTCTTCAGACATATTTCTTCTCAGTTCATTCTTTTGATTTGTCTCGTTGTTTGTATTATTGATGAAATTAGTAAAACAAAGTCTATTTATTTTTAGATCTCACCTTGTAATAGGTTTCTATAGGTACTCTTGATGACAATATGACCATGAAATGCAAAGAAAAACAATAGAAGGACAAGGAGGAAGAGATTGACAAGAAACCAAATTCAACTTTCTTCTCAGATACTTCTTTCAAAATAGGAGCCACCAACAACATGGAATCGAGAAAAGATTATAAGTTTATTGAAGATGGAGACTTTGCAGATGAGTACGAGTTTGACGCTGATGACTTGGTTGATATCAAGAAATCCTGCCTACACAAGATAGCTACTAAACCGATAGTTATACCTTACTATGACATGTATGGTGGATCATTTCTCATATTGATATCTCTACTTGTGTTGTTTTGAATTCTACTTGGAATTTTTTTGGGTCATTCATACCAAAAGACATCACCAAAATGTAGAAATTAGAGTCACCCAAAATATGTTTAGATGGTAATTTTATTAAGAGTTTCATTGAGAAGGAGGTTGAAAAGGAAGAAATGTAAATGGGCGACTTAATGAGGGAATTATGGTATGATTCCAATTCTTTCAAAATTATCACAGACAAGATATACCTTGTTCCAAGATTAAAGAAACCTCCCATGCTAGTATCCATCATGCTCTGTCACCTCTATGGTGAAAACAATTATTTCAAGTTTAAATTGGGTTGGGTTCCCCTCATCCCTTAGGTTTTGAAAGGATAAATCTTCAACTGAGATCACATCCTCTCTACTAATATCAAGCTATAGGTGAAAAAATCACAAGAAGCACCTCCAGGGTATTGCCCTGGATTCTTTATGTTAGGTTATTTAATAGATGTTGTTTTTGTATTCACCCCATTTCCTTTATTGACTTGGAATTGGTCCCCTTCCGAAGAGGCTATTCACATACATTGTTCTAAAATGTGGGCAGTAAATAGTAGGAATTTATTTTATGAAATATGAAATCACTTTATGGTCCCTCTACACATGATTATGAAAAATCAACTAGTCCCCATGTTCACTGAAGAAGCTATCAATGCTATTAAATAAATTGGTGATTGGTTATTGATGGATACTTTTCATACATAAGGATTTATGGATGTGAAAGAGAAACCCATATTTTAATTAGGTATGTTCTAGATAGATTGGCGCTTAGATAAATTGAATATCAAATTGTTGGTGTTGGAATTATTTCCTCTCTGCTAAGGAGTTAGAAAAAACAATGGCCATCTTTCCCAATTCCACTAGGAATTTTCTCTTTGTTGAATGAGAAACATGCTCTAAAAGAAGTAGAAAAAATGGAAGGAATCTAATTAGCACAGGGAAATTTCAAAAGACATGACCCAATGGGTCTTGTCAAAAAGCATTGTTGCATGGTAAAGAATGTTGATGTTTTGGTAGCCACAGGAGGATATTTCCCTCCTAGATGACCTTTCTTAGATGAAGAGAATATTCCAGAAGTAAGTGAACCACTAAACATATGTTAGAAAACCCTAGGAGAGAATTCAACCTCAAGAAAACTAATATTAAAGTAAAAGACACATCCAGAAGGAGAAGTCGACCCTAGTCAACTGGCCAATCTAGTATAAATAGGCAGTTTCTTAGTTTATTTGCACACACTCACTTAGAATTGTGCAGGTCTAAGAAGTGCAGTTGCAAGTAAGAGGTGCACAAGTCTAAGAGAAGAATATACAACTAGATGGGGTGCTAGTATGGAGAAATAGTGCCGCAATATTTTGGTATTTCTCTTGTGCTTCTCTTGGTATAAGGCACTTGTATGGTTATTGCGCTGCTGCTGCAACAATATCATGGCTAGGGTTTATCTGTTGGTTATGGAGTATGATTGCATAATTATTCTAAGTAAAGGTTAGTGTGCTCGGGGGTGGTATATGTGAATGCCTATGGTTGGGTGTCAATGATGTGACATTGTCTATGGTTAAATGAGCATACCAAAATTTCAACATGGTATTAGAGTTGGTTTCCTTCATAACAATCTAACCGTTGGAAGGAATATCCTCAGTTTCTCCCATTTTCAAGTTCGTTGAGCACTTAATAAACCCACTAAGAATATCACCTAAGTAGGGTGCATCTTTCCCCCAGATCAGATCTGCAAATTTATTTAGTTGCAGTGCCAGTTCCTTAGTGTTAGTTGCAGTGCCAGTTGCAGCATCAATTACAATACCCTTTATATTGCAAGATGGAGCACTTTGAAGTTTTGGGGTTTGAATTCACTTTCCGCTGCTGCCAAATTGTGCCACTGCCTACCCTTGTTTGTTAGAGGTATCTACTTGTCTATGTTTAAACTGTATCACTATATTGAGGGTGTTTGCAGGAGAAGGGATATTTTTTGCAAGAAACAATTTTAGATCCATAGGGATATTAGATCCAACACATTAAGAGGAACAATAAACTCTAGGTTAGCATATCAAGTTTAATATTTCCTTATATTGCTGTTTCGTAACCAATATAGAAATATTTATTGCCATTGTTATTTCTAGATTAGTAACACTTGATTATTTTTGGTACAACTACCACTAGGTGAATGATCACATTAATAATGCAATTGTCTACAAGTTAAACTGATCTCGTCTAGAAGATGTTCTTGGTTGTTGACCTTGTTCCAGGAAGTTTATCTTGTAAATTCCATCGAGGCTACCATGGAGATGTTGTTTTTCTTGTTTCTTATTCTGGGCAGATAACCATTAATATCTCTGAGATGGAGCCATAATGTCGGTTGCAAGAGGAAACAATTCATATGGTCCATAGCTGAGACATGGAGCAGACTATCCAAACATAAGAGTTGTACACATACATGTAATACATGAGCTAGAGTTTAGAGGGATTCAATCCTTAGGATCCAGTAGAGAGGAGTATCCTTCCCAAGACATTTCATAAGAGATCAGACTTCATAAAATACCAGTACATGTAGAGAGAGAAGATGACTCCAAAGATTATATAGACTCAGAGGAAGTCAAGATTTAGATGGAGCTTTCTTCAGAGTCCGAGTTGAAGGATATAGGTTTGATGCATTACTTCTTGGGATTGGAGGAGTGGCAAAGATCAGATGAGATTTTCCTTAGCCAAGGAAAATATACTGATGATACCCTGTAGATATTCAGGATGATGTAATAAAAGTCTATGGACACACCAATGACGATAAATCTAAAGCTACCAAGCGATTCATCTTCAGATTTGGTGGATCCCATGATGTACATACAACTGATTAGATTGTTGATAAACACCAGGCTAGACATACATTTTGTGGAGAATACCTTGAGTCAACACATGGTTAAACCCATACAACTACAAGGTTATACATATTCTGACTGGGTAGGGAGTGCAGTGGATCGAAAGAGTACCTCAGGATGCTGCTTCAGTTTGGGATCGATGTGACCTCATGGTTGAGCAGGGAGAAGAAATCAATGGAACTCAGTACAATAAAGGCAGATTATATAACAACAATATAGGAAGTCGTGAAAGAAGTTTCTTGCAAGACTTCATCTGAGACATGATGTAGAAGGGAGTTGTGAAGCTCATGTACACATCCACAGATGAGTAGAATCAGGAAGACATTCTCCCAGATTGGTAATGCTGATTTGACCAAGGGAGAATGATACATTAACTCACAGGATTAGCCATGTCGATTTGGATGGTGGTGAATGGCCCAAGAACAATATTTTTTCTATTAGTCATGCTGATTTGACTAGGAGAAAAAAGACTCGAGGTGCTCTAGATACAAGCTTGGTGTGATGCAGATTGTCCACTCTCATTGAGAGGGAGCTGTGTTGTTTCTTCTCATGCCATCTAACCCCTCTGGAGAAGGGTTCCCTTGGGCAGTCTCTTGACTAAGGGGGTAATGCACTATCAGACCTATTGAGAGAAGAAACATCACAAGCATAGTCGTGAGGACTATGAGAGTAGCTCTGTGCTACTATATGAGACTATAACTATGGATAATGACATATTGTAGTAGTTGTGTGCTACTAGGTGATTCCTACATAGTTATAGAGACATCGACTATGATTATGGATGATGGCATATTGTAGTAATTGTGTGTTACTAGTTGATTGTTGCATAATAATAGGTATGACTATGGCTGAGGGAATATTGTAGTAAATGTGTGCTAGTAGCTGATTGTTTCAATGTCATACAGATCCTGATTATGGCCAAGAGCTTATTGTAGTAGCTATGTGATACTAGTTGATTTTTGCATAATCATGGATGTGGAAGACTATAATTATGGCTGAGGAAATATTGTAGTGGTTGTGTGTCACTAGCTGATTGTTGTATAATCATAGAGATTGTTGTATTGCATGGTGGTATCTTGTATAACTATCATTTTATTGCAGGTGAGGGACACTGTGTCTCTGGATAGTAGTTGTGTGCTACTTGGAGTGGTTGTGCACCACTGGATAGTAGTTATGTACTATGGATTGATACAACCATGTTATACTAGATGGAATTGTAATAGCTACGCGATTCTGGTTGATTTACATGGAGACTACTAGTTCACATTGGAAGTAGTTGAGTGATACTTGATTGTAGATACTGTGATAGATGATTTGAGCTACCAATGGCATTGTGACATCTAGGTGCTACCGACTAATTGCAGAGTAGTTAGTGGAATAATAGATGAAGACATCGTGAAAGATGCCTCCCTAGATAAGAGGGAGTGTTGATGTTTTGGTAGATGCAGGAGGATATTTCCCTACTAGATGAAATTTCTTAGATGTGGAGAATAGTTTAGAAGTAATTGAACCACTAAATAGATGTTATAAAACCCTAGGAGAGAATTCGACCTCAAGAGAATTAAAATTAAAGTAAAAGACACATCCATAAGGAGAATTCGGCCCCAGTCAACTAGACATTCTAATATAAATAGGTAGTTACATAGTTGATTTGAACACACTCACTTAGAAGTGAGAAGGTATAAGAAGTGCAGTTGCAACTAAGAGGTGCACAAGTCTAAGAGAAACATCTACAACTAGAGAGGGCACTAGTCTAGAGGAATAGTGCAACAATATTTTGGTATTTCTCTCGTGCTTCTCTGGGTATAAGGTACACTATCTTTGTATGGTTTTTGCACTACTGCTGAAACAATATTGCGGCTAGGGTTTATCTATTGGTTCTGGAGTAGGATTTCATAATTATTCTAAGTAAAGGTTAGTGTGCTCGGAGGTGGCATATTTGAATTCCTATGGTTGGGTGAAAACGATGTGACATTGTCTATGGTTAAATGAGCATACCAAAATTTCAAAAAAGAATGTCAAATCATATAACCATGAGGATGAACCATTTTATATCATTTTCTAGAGAGATTTGAATTACCAATAATTAGCTCAATGAATTCATGAGTTGAGAAGAAGTCCCAAAATGCAAGAATTTATTGATTAGAAACTCAATAGAAAGAAGGCATTTTTAAAGGAAGAAGGTGAAAAACAAGGTAATATCCAAATAAATGTTGATGAAGAGGAAGATTCACAATCTAAATTTGATATAGAGAAATATCAAAATACTTCTACTACTGGCATGCAAGTGGGAAATAAATATCAACATGATAGTGTAATAGGAAAGGATGATTAGGACAAAGCTACAACATAGACCCCTAAAAAAACTACCGAAACAAATATTGAAGGAAGTACTAATAGAGGTACTGATAACACTTAGTCAACAATTTTCATAACTATCTATTCCATTAACACTACTCCCATCACTTCCATTCCAAGTAGACTAATATCTGCAAATTGTGATTTTGATAGTCTACAACCAATTAAGGAAACTGTCTTGACTGAATACCTATGCCTTTAGTGATACAACTAAGACAATTGTGAAAAGGAAAACCAAGAAAAGAAAGACAACACAACATGAGGAAACCACATTGGAAATAATGCAACTTTGAAACACTGCACATCTAAATGAAGAGGAGTTTTCAAAAGAAGTTGTGATTCCTTAGGAGTGTTTTCTGATGCAAATAAATATTTAGTTAGCAGGCTTTCTGCTCAACTAAGAAAAGCAAAGAAACAAATATTGAAATTGCAGGAATAATTGAGTTCTCGAGAAACTACCATGTCAAAACAAATCAAGCTCATATTGACCATCTCACATAAGGGAACACGATATCTCTTGATACTTTTGGACAAGTCGGGGATGGAATAAATGATAACAAATCATAACATGCTAGGCAACTAGCTGTTCTTCTAGAAGAGAATAAAGCGATGAGAATAAACCATGAAAATCAAGTTGATATTATGGTATCCCAATTAAATTAATTGAAAATAAAACAAAATAATTCATAATCAATGAAGATAGAAGTGACAGAAATGAGTAATATATTAGCCTCTCTTAAGGATTTGTTCTATGCCAAGCTAAATGAAATCAAAGGATAAAATGACCATTTTCTACAATTCTCTACAAAATCTCAAATACAGTATGAGAAACATAAAGTTTCTCAAAGATACTTTGATGAATTGAAGTGATGGGAAATAAAAGGGATCAATTTACTTAAATATTTCTCTATAATTACCGACGAAGAAAAAATACAAGTATAGGCTTCACTGGATTCTTGGAATATTAATTGTATGTTTTTAGATAATTTGATCATGGAAACCAACAAGACCTATTCAAATTTTTGGGATATATCTCTAGACATCATTACATATCATGAGATGCCTCATGTACAGTTTCTTGGCTAGTCAATACCCCTATCAAATTGTATTGCATATGTGAACCAATATAAAAGCTCAAGGGAATATGGGATCACACAAATCAATTTTTGGAACGTGAAAGTTGTCAAGGGGTTTATCACCTAACCAACATAATGCTTTAATTCCATTGATACTTTCCTGTCAAATTTTAAATTGAAACATGAAGAAATCACCAAAATGCTCTACCAGTGTAAGTTGAATGAAGATATTCCTCATCCACCTTTGGTTTCACCGATGATAGAAACATTTACGTAATGGAAAAATTACATTTGAGAAAAAGATAGAAAAGTCAACATGGAAAATACAACTAGCGAGGAGTATATATCTCTTTGATATCAATTAGAAAATTAAATTGACACCTATACAAGTTAGTTGAAGCAAAAAAAGAAATTGTCCTCAATTTTAGGATCTTTAATTTTTATTTATTGTAATTTGACAAATGGAGAAGGGGTTAGAGACGGGAGACTTAGACTTTTATTTTTATCAGTTTGAAATAAATTTTGAAGCCCTTTTCTTTTGATGAGTTCATTTATGAGTAATGTGAAAAGGTGGTAATTGCATTTCTATTAATTATTTGCAAATTCCTTTTCTATAAGTTTCATGATAATTATTTCCATAATTCTGTGAATTTATCAAATGATTGTATATCAAATAGGAGATACATTATTTGTCATTAGGATTATTTTTATGATTAATGACAATCTGTGTATATGTGCTTATAGTCATTTTTCTTGAAGAATTCCTTCTAAGAGCTTATCAATTATCATTCTCTTCTTCTATTTGATGTTCTTGTTTTATTTTTAAAATTGATAGTTATCAAGAGAACCATATATATGCTTAGATTATTTCTTACATGTTGTAAGAATAACCATTATTTTTGAAGTTAGTTTATGAGACTACTATTTCTCGTTACAGTGTTTTAAAATGAATTTAAACTCTTCCTAGACTATCATTATAAGTGTAGATATAACTGTTGTTATCTATTACTATTAGTAATAGTTATTGTTCTTAAATATTCTTTGGATAAAGGATTTCTTCAAAATATAGAGAATCAATCATTTTATCTACATGTGTAATTATCCTTTTCTCTTAGTTGAGATAAGATCAATAAATATGTTTTTTCTTTTCTGCAAATCTAGGATAAGTTAAAACAAAGATTAATTGATCAAGTCTCTTTTCAGAAGAGAAAATATCTTGAGTGGAAAACCAAGCCCACATATCAGTTGGAAAATACTATCCCAAATGAAAACAAAACTAATTGGGGCTTGTGATTAGGTAGTTATCCCCTGTATCCGGAGGGAATTTTCTCGCCTGTCAATACACCCACATTTTTTTGCAATTTTGAAGAAAACATAATTTACATTTGTATATAAGTGTGAAAGACTCCATTTTGGTTGTTGGATTTCTTGGAGCTACATCTTGGAGACTTCCTATTTGATTAGTGTTGGATCCCTGGAAAGGAAGTGATACAACTTGAGGGATTACAGTGCAGAGAAGGGGGTACACTTCCTTGGGTTGTGCAGGTTGTGGGGAACAAGGGATTGATGGTTGGAATTGCTACAAGAGTTGTGAACTTAAAAAAGTACCAAGTATTGTGATTTAATTTTTTACATGTATACTGGTATAATGTTGTCCATTGAAAACAATGCAATTTGTAGGGTGAGGGGAATGTAAAATCCTTTTTCTTAATCCCCAATTTAGTGTTGTATAATGTAAATATGATATATATTCGTGGCCCAAGCAATGTAATATGTAAACATTGTATATCAAAAACAATAAAATAAAATGTAATTTTCCATGTAGATGGACATGGATAGAGTCACCGGGGCTAAGTTTTCACGAAAGAGGAGGGGGATCTAAGGTGGGGGGGGGGGGGTTTNAAGGTGGGGGGGGGGGGGATTATTCATTTCTGTTAATCCCATGCCACCTCCTTTTATTATTATTTTTGGTATGAGCCTTCTATTTTCCTTTTGAGTGTAACAAACCCCCAATCATTGAAAACATTTAAGGTGGTTGGTGAAAAGTATTTTCACATAATTATTGAGAGCATGGGGCTGAGTATAATCAACATTGGGGAATGTGAGAGTCAACATGTTGGGTAAAAAGGGAAATTTATATCATTATTGTAGGCAATTTTTACATGCATATTTTGGGACAACGAGCGAGTAATGAGTGCTGGAATGAGAAGATAACCATATTGAGTTTTATGGGCAGCTTTGGGAGTTGTAAAATGCATGAAGAAGTAGGTTTTTATGCCTATAGAGTGATTTTTTATTCGCAGATCAAATGATTTTTTGTTGAGAGTTTCCTATTACAACTGTAATTACCTGGATTCCCCAACACGAGAGATTCCTATCCAACCTATGATGAAGCCATAGAGGGAAGGGGGATAGCCTAAGGGAATGTGTAGTAGAGATGGGGATCCCATTCCTTGGGTTGTGCAAGTTGTGGGGAAGAGGGATGGTGGATTGGGATTGTTGTAAGAAACTAACTTGTCGTGAGTGTACAATAAACATCCTTAGGAGACCCCTTTTCTTGTGGACTCTAAGCCCCATATTGAGGGTGATTTTCTATTGATATTTAGAGAAAAAAACATATGGTTGGGTGGAATGTGGATCCTCTACAACTGGTTTCACATTTTAAAATATAAGTGTTTTATCTTTGTTCAATATATTTATTTATGGGTTTAAATTGTTGTTCTTAAACTATGTGTTTTTAGTAATTACATGTTGCTATGTGCATGTTTAATTAGTTGCATTTATGTTTATTGAATTTTTTTATATTCATGGGCGTTTTATCATGTGGCATGTTTTTTAATTAATGGTATCAGAAAAATAAAATTTATTTTTATGGGTTAGTAGTAGGGTTAACAATCCATAAGAGTGATCATTCTAATCCTACAGAAGTTAATAATTTATCCTTAGGCTCAATCTAGAGCTTAATTTAGGTATATTAGGGTAGCAACTTCATAGCAAACAATCATATAAAGAAAACCCATAAGATTCTCTATCCCAGGACTCAAGGGATTGCTCCTCCAAAAATGATGGAATATTTGGTCTTAGATATAACCTTAAACCTAGAAGATATAGTTCCCAAAAGGGTAAGGAAGGGGTGGGAGGAGGCATGGAAAAAGATAATGAGTAGGTATCATCTGTGGGCCTTAAATTTTTCCTTACCCTAACAAATAAGAAATCCAATAAGGAGGTGAAATAAGAGAAACAAATGATGAAAAATGAGACCCTTAAAGTAGGGCAAGCCTTAGAGAAGGTGAAACCATGATAATCCTATCATTAAATGTGAAAAGGGTTGGGGGATCCCATAAGAAATTAACCCTCTAAAGGTTCTTTTCCAAGCATAAACTATATTTCATTTTTATTTAGTGAAACTATGTGAAGGAAAGAATGCAAAGGATTTACTCTCATCAATCCTAAAATGTTGGTCCTTTAGGTAAATAGACTTCAAGGTAAGATGAAGGGGTGATATGAGTTTCTATAAATACACCATTGATATTATTAATGAATATTTCTTATTTATAAGTATTAGGATAGTTTTAAAATCTAAAGAACTAGGGAAGGAATTCTCCATCATTAATATGTATGGCCATATGATGGAATAAAACTTTATGGAAAAGAACTGAATATAATTAGGGAGGATGATGTAATATTGAGAGGTGACTAAAATTTGGAAATGATGGCAGGTAAAACTTGGGGAGAAGGAGCTAAATATGATCCCCACTTTAGATAGTTTGTCCAATTGTCAAATAACTTGGACACATTTCTAGTGGTAGAAAGGGTTCTAGAAGAATAAAATAGGTTAAAGTCCCAAGTTGGAGAAGGATGAGACTCTAACCATCTACTAGTATCAATTCAAATATAAAAGGAATGTAAAAACCCCTAAGGTCCCTTCAAATTCAACTACTCCTAGTTAGAACAAGAGGATTTTAGAAGCTTGGTCACTCCGAATTGGGAAAAAATTGAACCAAATGCAAAAGAAACAAGAATGTTTCAATTAGTACCGAATTTGAAAAGTGTTAAGAGTGTAGTAGTGGAATGGGCTAAGAAAAAAATTGAGAATGAACAAAAAGACTTTATAGAAACCATGGAAAAAAATTAAACTTATGTATGAAGAAAACAAAGAAGGTATCTTCTAAAAAATTGGAAAAAAGATGATATGGAAAACTTGAAAGAATTAAAAAATAAGTTGTTAAGAATGAATAAAAAACATGGAGGTTGAAGAGTAGGGATGTATGGTTGGCTGAGGGAAATAAGAACACATTTTTTTCAAAATTATGATAAATACAAAAATAACATCAACGCCATCTGGGAGATTATAAATAATGTTGTATCTAAGGCCAAAACATTTTAGTAAATTACAAAAGAAGGAATAAAACAATTCAAATCTATATTTTAGGAACCTCTAATGTGGAACATAGTAGGGATATTGAGGGTAGTGGATTAATTCCATAGAATCATAGTTGATAAAAAATGAGATTTTGGAAGTTGAGGTGACAAATAAGAATCAAAATCCACCATTTAGAGCTTCTGAAAGCTAAAATCTCAAGCCCTGATTAGAGGACACCATAGTTTTACTTGGGCTTTTATGATCTTTTGGAGGATGATTTATCGGGGGTAGTTGAAGAATCAACATTTTCTAGAAAATTATTATGAGCTTTGAATGTCACATTCATAGCTATCATCCCCCACAAAAAATGATACAAAAACATTTAGTGACTTTAGATCCATGCCAATGTGTATATTTGTATACAAAATTATGCCAATGTGTATATTTGTATACAAAATTATTTAAAATTTTTTGGATAATGGGCTGAAAATAATTTTTTTTGAAGTTAACTAGAAGAAATATTTAGGTTCTTAAGCAATAGGAAAATTCATGATTCTGTGGGAACAACCCATAGGGTCTACACATAATAAAACTTAAGATGATTCCTTCTATCGTGATAAAACTAGACCTCACCAAGGATTTTGATAAAATTAATTGGACATATATTAGGTTGATTTTAATACATATAGGAATGGGCATCCATGTAGTGAACTAGATCATGGAGTAATTATCCCCAACTTCTTTTGATGTGATGATAAATGAATATAATTCTATATTCTTTTATGATTAAAGGGGATTAAGACAAGGTTTCCTATTAACACCCTTCCTCTTCCTTCTATTGGCAGAAGGTCTTAGTAAAATAATAACAACTAGGAAGAGAGAATTCTCCATCAAAGGATTAAAACTATGGAAGTTGATATTTTTGTCACACTTGTTATTAATAAATGATGTTATTATATTTTGTCCGGAAAATTAGAGAGAAGCTAGAAAATTCAAGGAAATCCTAGACATGTAAAACAAAGCTACAAAAATGGAAGTTGGTATTTACAATTATTACATCC
>ML814855.1:15336-30005 GCA_009831015.1 Picea engelmannii | reverse complement strand
AAACCTAAAAGAATATTGTGGATGGAGGCTCAAAGACATTCACTTGTTTGGAATGGCCCTAGTAGCAAAAATATCATGGATATTGGTGCACAATGAAGGTTTATGGGGAAAAATAATGACTACCAAATGATGAGACCTTGAATTTCCTACTTGGGATCATCATTTTTTTTACTATTTTGTCTTCTATAATCCCTCGAAATACTCTTTTCCATACATAAATTATTTCCATAATTGTCAATTCTTATCCATTTGAATTTATCTAGTATTTTCTTGTGAATTGATGTGTTTGGCATAATTATGAGATCATAGTGATAAGATAATTAGGTTTCACAAGTAACTTAGTCAAGTGGTGTCACATATGGATTTGCTTGTACTAAGGAGACTAGGATATAACAACTAATACTAATAGGAAAGATAAGAACTAAGAGGAAAGATAAGAAAAGATTCCTATTAGATATAAGACTACTAGAGGAGTATTATATTGATGATTCTAATTCCTAATAAAGTAGTATATCACTAATATGGTCTATAATCCTATAAGACGCCCACCTTATGCAAGAGAATTTACTTTGTCTTTTCAAGTTACACACAATTTATGTTAGTTTATAAAGATATATATAAATAGAAAAAGTAGATCTAGGAGGAGTAGGACTAGTAGCTTGAGTAAAGGAAGCAAGAGTGAAGGTAAAGGATTCCCTGCTCTCCGTGCACAGGTAATGGTTAACCTTGTTAGAACATAATTCAAAATTTGGAATAAAATTTCAAATTTTGAATCCTTTCTTAAATTATTCCTTATTTTGTCGTTAATCAATAGAATTTCACTTTGAGATTTCTATTTTATACACTAATGAAAATTTTGTTATGTTTTGATAGGGAAGATCAATCTTGAGTCATCAAACCTTATTCTTATCAACATCGATGATTCATGGGACTTCGGGGATTTAAAGATGCAAAATTTTTAATCAATGTACAATTCCCATTTGAATTTCGTCTTCGAGACTTCGCGCTTCGATAGTCTAATATTAAACGTTTAAAGGTCCTATTAACCCCGAAGTCACGAAGCTCTAGAGTCGTGAAGTTCTGAAATATTGCTTTATAAAGTAAAGTAATCAGCTGATGCGTCCTATGCCACTTGACATTATTTACACATGGAGACACGTGGAACTTATTTTGGGCATTTTTGGACTTATAATTCACACATTTCAGGATGACACATGTCGCCCATGTTGTCACGAAACATAATTCCATGTCACTCTAGGAGAATGTACTCCAGGATATCATATTATCAAAGAATCCAAGAAGTGTCGAAGTGTCAAAGCATCGAAGTGCCGGAGTGCCAAAGCTTAAATTTGAAGTAATGATTTATTAAGCTCAATTAAGGGTAAGTAATCACTTCGTGACTTCAGCCTTCGGGATAATTTTAAAATTTTCTATTTGAATAGTCCCGAATTCCCGAAGTCTCGAAGCTTCGAAGGCTTAAAAAGAAAAGAAACGGTTAATTAAGTAAATTTTGATTAAGGATAATTAATCACTCCATGACTTCGGCCTTCGGGACATGTTTAACATTCTCTATTCAAATCCCTAAACGTTGAAGTGCAAAAATACTTACTTTCACTAATCATGATTATTAATGTAAATTAAATATGATTAGTGTTAAATATTTGATTAAAGTTCACTGCCGCCAGGTAATAAATTCGCCATCTTTTAGCATGATTGCCCTGTCATTTGGATACAAAGTGTTGAATGTAGAATTAATTAGTGTCTTAAATTATGATTTTATAAAAGAGCCGAACTTCGTTCCATCTATGTAATTTGTATTCACAAGATTTATTTTTCTTACATGGATAAATATTGTCAGCAAGAAGTCATGACGCCTCACAGGGGAGAAAAAAATCAGATCCAAGACCAATATGTAGAGGAACCAAACCTGAATTCTGACTTGTATTTGGATACAACTGCTCATTTAATAGGAAGCGTCAAATATTGGGCACATGTTTACAAAATCCTAGAGGAAGAACAATCCACAATTTCTGATGATGGAAGCAAGGAGGAAGATGTTATAAATATAAACAAGCTCAAGGAGGTCACCAAGTCTAAATTACATAAGGTTGCAACATGACCAAATCTATTTCCCTACACATACATGATATGTTGGGCTCTGGAGCATGTGGATATACCAATCAGAACCATCTACAATCATCAAAGGACCATTGTCGGCTCATTTCGACCTAAAGATATCTAAGTAATGTATAAATTGTCTAGTAACCCCAAATATGTTTACAATGCAGAATTCATGAAGAAGTTTGAGAAAGAGGAATGTATATATTATGATAAAAGTGTTCATGATATAGTTAAAACATGGTGGGGAAATGAAAAAAAATTTAAAGCATATAGTCATGGTATATATTCTACAAATTCTTGTGATGCACATATTATATACATAGATATGATTCTTTGTAGACTGTAAGGAAATAAAAAACCTGCACATTTCACTGTAGATTGGATCCCTATTATTCATGAAGTTGTATATGGTTTTACCTTTGATTGGGGAAATTTGTTGTCTGATAACTTGGTGAAACAAATAGGGGTTTATACAAGTCAGAAGTCTAAAGGTGAACCAACTCCTTTTTATATGTCAAAATATACTATGGATGCTATATGTTACAAAACCCCTTTCGCTTTGATGAATTGGAGTTGGACTCCAAAAAGTGCTTAATCAATACACATCTATAATTCCAAACCATGGGAGGAAAATTCAAAAGATCATTTCATTGAAATTTTCCATAATGTTATCATTCCAATTCATGAGACACTATATGGAAACCCTCCTCCTAGGATCTTTGAGAAAATCATGGGAAATTTAGGAACAATTGCAGACTGGTATATCAAGGAGAGATTGACTTATATCAGAGTGTATGGATGTTTCACATCTCCTCATAATTTACCACTTTTTTTTTTCTATATAGTCTCATTTGCAGGGAAGTGGCATACCAAACAGATTCTGAGGGCATAACAAAATAATTAAAGGAAGCACAAAAGAGGGTATGGCCGACTTATCCCATAAAAGTTGGTGAATATTTCTTAGTAGATTTTAGAAATGCCGAGTTTGAAGCTTCAAATTTAGAGAATATTGTATTATCTTCTATTGAATTCAAAAGACATGACCCTCATAAGGTGGTTGAAAATCATCTGGATCAGTTCGGCATGAAAAAATACTTTCATGAAGACTCTCCATTTGATGATATTTTCAGAGGAGCAAAGTTATATGATGAATTTATATCCAGGATCCATAATATTTCTGACAAAGAACAATCATATTCTCTTAATTTCCAAAAGCACATGAGGATTTGTTTGCCAAGTATTTTACAAGCAAATAAAAGTTTTACTCATAATGGTAAGCCAACTTTAGAAGTGCTAACATCATCCAATCCCAAAAAACATGATTTGTCAGAGGTCAAAACCAAAGAAGTTGAAAAAACACCTAAGACATCATCCAAGGATACAACAGTGAAGGAACCAACTCTACCAGGTAAGACCTTACAAGAAACATTGGAAATGTTTGAAGCTCTTATGAAGCATGGACATAATTTTCCTCAGATGACTTCAAACATTGAGATTCCTTTAAAGGATGTTACTGCTCAAGGGGAATCTACTGTACTTTCATCTCACATCCCATCTTTAACTCCTCTTGCATCAATATTTGAGATACATGGAACAAAGGTAGTAAATGTTGAAGATATCAATCCTATTGAGCTAGAATAAATTCCTTCATCATATTTCTTCTTTACCAAAAAGAGGAAATCTATTGTGCAGAGAGAAATCTAGAAGAAAGGAGGTATAATCACCAAAATGAAGAGGATGATATTTCATGGTCGAGGACATAGTGACCCTGAATTTACAAAATAGGTAGTTGATTATTTGGGATATTTTGAAACAACAAACTTGTGGTCCATATAAAATTTAATAGAAAAGATTGTTCAACAAAATCTTTTAATTGAGCAATTGCAAAATGATTTAAGACAAACATAGGTGATTATTAAAGAACGAACAAATTCTGAACTAGCTCAGGTCAGAGAAAGTTATTATCAATATATCAAATAGCTAGAAGAGAAATTGAGAACAAGTCTTCAAGATCAACAAATGAGTAAGAATACCCTTTCTTAGAAAGATGCATTAATAGTTCATTTAAAGACTCAAGTCATAAAGTGTGAAAGTGAAATTGTTGATATTCCTTCTTTTAAGAAACATGCCTTTTAAATTAATGATGGATTTCTGTTGGGTTGGTGTTTTGACTATTTTTATCAATGGTCACATCCTTTTTGCATGTGACATTATATACGGTATGCTCTCATTTAACCATTTTGAAGGTATTATCAAAGATTTATACATCAATTCGCCATAGAATCACACAAGGTATGTATAATTATCATTTTTGCAATGATTTTATGATCAATTCATTTCAAATAAATGCTTATGAAGATCTAACGTCTGGTTTTCTTGCAACAGGTTAGAATCGAGATCCGACACTCCATTCGGCACGCGATCTGACACTCAAAGCGCATAAAATTTGGTGGTTGGTACATTGGCAACCTTTGATGGACGAATCGAGTATGTGGGTTTTATGCCCATTCATTCCCTCCAACTATGGAGTTCAACACATCTTAGATTGGGTAGTTGCAACAACCGTTGAGTGGCACACCAAGACTGTTAAGGAAGATGTTGCTGTTAGAATAAGTTTAATGAGTTTACTTTTTTTAAAGAGGGTCGACCCTTCTAGTGGCCGACCTCTCAAACTCTGTAAACATCTATAAATATCACTGTTTATGACATGAACCAAACATACAAATTTTATTATTTTATACAGACATTATCACCATTTTGTTATATACTCTATTTTTATGATTAATGCCAGTGCTGCGTTAGCTTAGCGAATGTGTTTTCCTGTTGGAGTGTTGCCACGACCTTCTGGGGGGCCCACCAGTGGTTTGTCTGATTGTTTATACTAGTACATATTTACATTTATACAGTTTCCTTTTTTAGATTTCGAAATAGTTTATTTACTTTGTAGATTTCTCAATTTCAATTACTTGTTGTGTGTATATTTTAATTGCAGATCGCTTGTCTAATTCATCTTTCTGTACACTTTCTATTAATTGCAGATTACTTTCTGAATTGTGTATATCATAGAGGGACGTCCATGGTTATGTGTTAATGATTATATTTTGTTTTCAGGTTGTAGAAGTTGTTTAATTACATTGTTATGTCGTTTTTTCCTTAGTTGTAAATTACTCTGCAGAGTTCTAATTTAGATAGGTTTATTTGTAGCTTTGATAGATCATTTTCTTTAGTTTTGATAGTTTTGAAAGAGTACTAATTTAGATAGGTTTATTTGTAGCTTTGATAGATCAATTTCTTTAGTTTTGATAGTTTTGACAAAGTACTAATTTAGATAGGATAGGTTTATTTGTAATTGCAAATACTCTCTGTAGGTTTGTTTCATTTGTTAATTTTGCCTCAACATGATAGGATAGAAATGGATTATGAATTATGATTTCTAATAGCATATTAGTTGATTTTGAGTATGATTTTTAATGATAGCTTAGTTCACTTAAGATTATAATTTTTTTTAATAAAATCCCTATTATGAATTTGAGTTGTGATTTCTAATTAGCATTAGTCAAGAGTTTGTAGGTTTTGCACAGAGTGTTTTTATTGTCATCTTAGTCATGAATTTGAATAGGATTTTTAATTAAGTGTATTATGAGTTTATAACCTTGCTTGAGTTAGTGATTTTGAACATGGTACTTTCCAGTAGTTGTATGATAAAAGTGAATAATTGATGTTGAATCTTTTCTGCACAATCTTTAAATACCATATGGATTCCAAGAACATCTAGTGTTACTTTTATGATGGAAAAAATTTCTATAGACTACCTTATCCATACTTTACATTTCTCTGTAGAAATTAGCATTGGGTTAATACCACTTGAATTATCATTGGTAGTTAGATTCCATCATGATGTTATTCATCACCGAAGACACAATCATGACATTTGAACACTGTCACAACACTCTTACTTTTAGTTAAGTAGATTAGTGTTTATTATTTCCAAGATAGAAATAGTTGCGAGTTCTTTTTAAGAATAGAGTTCACTTGTCAATATAGTTTTGATAGATTAATTGCTTACTTTCTTACTTGCTTTTTCATTCATAGATAGATAGATCAAATAGATCAGAAATAAATTACTTGTTGTTTGCTTATTCAAAGAAAGATTGAATAGATTAAATAGCTTTGAAATAGGTTACTTGTTATTTGCTTACTTAGAGATAGATTAAATAGTTCATAGTTCATAGTTCATAGCTACTCAGGTCAAATAGTTCATAGTTCTAGAATTACTTGAAGCTCATTAGTTAAAGATTTATTTACATAGAATTTCCTGTTTATATAGGTTTTAAAAGTCATCTATTTAAAAAGTAGAATTGTAAATTGAAAAGAGTGTTGATCCCTAGGGTAAACTATCTCCTTAGCTAGAAAATATTTCAATTAGCTTTTCTTTCTGCCTTGGCTCATACTGTGCCACAACTGTAATTTTGCTTACCCTAGGTTGACAATTTAATTGAGGGAATTAGTACATATATAATACCCATCATTTTTGGCACCGTTGCTAGGGAGTTGTCTTAAGGTAGAAAATAGTTAGGAAGTAGATCATTTCTGAACATTAGAATTATTTTGGTGGCGGGGGAACTTTAAGATGAGAGGTAAGAACATGCACATATTTTAAAGTTGGTTCCCCCAAACCCAATGGCAGTTTTTAATTTTTATTTCTTTCATGAACAAACCTAGAGACCCAAAGGGCAGATACATCAAAACCAAACCAAAACTTCCGATCAAGGTTCCTTCTAACCCTTTTGGAGGAAGGAACACTCCACCCATAAAATTCGTAGAACGATACTAGAAAATAGGGGTTAGCTCAACCCAAAGAGATAAATAAGTCTCTGAAGAGACCAAAAATAAGGGTACTATAGAGCAGAAAATTGAAACTTCAACAGTAGTGGAACAAGAGGCAAGACCACTCAAGCCTTCATCAGAACAACCTAACACAACCTTTGCCTTTTCACCACCATCAGGGGATTCTAACTTTTTGGATATCATTGACCCTGAACGGGTGAATGCTCTTTTTGGCAGTTCAACCAATATAATTGTATCCAAAGTTGAAACCGAAACTTTGGCACCGATATTTTCAACAGGCTTGAGTAAATTCCCGGACATCCAAACAAATGATAAATCTTCCCATCAAAGGGATACCTTTCCTGGAAAATAACCTTGGGACACTTTGTTATCTTCAAGGATAAAACCATTCAGGTATTCTCTCTTTGGTAATCAAATCAGTATGGATGATCAGGAGGATCACAACCATGCAAGATGTGATGAGGGAGAAGAAGTTGGAAACCAAACAGAAACCACCTTCGGGTTTCCAATTTTGGATACCACATAGAATGTTAACATGAAGAACATTCCACTCTCTACACTGCTCACCTTTTATGGTAAAAGAAGTGAATACCCGGATACCTTCCTATTTGAGTTTGACATCTTGTTTAGGAGCTACAACTACTTGCAATATGCCTAGAAATTAAAACTTTTTCCTACCACTCTAAAGGATTATGCACTAAGATGGTTCACGGGGTTAGGAGAGTCCAGTATTAGGTCTTGGGAAAACATGAAAGCTATATTTATTAAAAAATACCAAGTTTAATGAAAGTCCAAGGATTCTCGTAATGATATTTTTAAAATCCAATAGTTAGAGGACGAGAGTCTCAAGGATTACATGGAAAAATTTGCTTATACCTCACATAAATTGAAATACCATGACCCTCTAGTTAAAGGAATTTTGGAAGAATATCTAGAGACACTTAACCCGATGGCATCCAGTGACATCTTCCATAAACCATTTACTGAAATCTGTGAAATGTGTAGAAATTAATCGAGGAGTAGAGACAAAACTAGGAAGAGTGTTTGCGATCCTTATAGTAGAAACCTAAAAATAATTAATTCAAGTGGTATTACAAGGGTAGAGATAGGAAACCTATTGGAGAACTTCAAAACCGATATCTTAAGTACAATAGGTTCCTAGTTGGACACCCTAAATACTAAGAAGAAACATAAGTAGGAGAATGTAGCAATGTGCATATTTTTTCCAAGGTGCAGGAGGAATCATTCCTCAAGAGAGTGCCCATTAGATAAACAATTCATTTTGTGGCTTCTTCACTGAAGACCACCTAATCAAAAAATTCCCATCTCTGCCCAATTTCATAGCCATTTACATAAGTGGGGATCCTGGATAATCCTCTTATGCACCTAGGAGGCTATGGCAGCCTAGGAGTCAACCTACATACGAGGATATACCACCTCAAGTTCCACACTATTATCAACAACCACAATAGTGGAAGTCACCGAACTGGAAAAAATGGTCTCCACAGTATGCTTCACACCATCCTTGGCTGCAATGATGGAGAGGAGGGAATACCCAAGGAAACACTCAGGATCCACGTATTCCTATGCCCACTCATACTTACCCACATTTTCCACTGAACATCCAGAAACTTTTGCCAGGTTTTGTTCCCCATGTTTACCTCCTATTCCACAACAACCCCAACAATACCAGAATACAATCTCCCCAAGAACAAAATTATTACCGACACAACCGATTCCCAACCTGAATAAAAAACCAACTCAACCTCTTCACAATGTTGATATGAAAACCTTCTCGACATATGTTATCTCTCCTATTCCATTACATGAGATTCAACTAAGGTCAATAAAAGTTTTGGATAGACAGAGGCCTTCAGTAGTCATCTGGTAAGAAGAAGAAGAATAAACTCATGAAAAACCCACGGATGACACTTAGTGGGAAGATGTTATCATTCCTAAAGACCAGGAACCAAAGATTCCCCAAAATGAATCTTCACATATTACAAAATCCTCTTGTTATCCAAAAATATTAACAATTGAGAAACCTACGATTTGATCGGAATTTGACATTTTAAATGAATTGAAGAATATCTGTGTCAAAATTCCCTTGTTACAAGCCATAAAGGACATTCCAATTTACAGGAAGGTGGTAAAATAATTGTGTATCAAGAAACCAGGTAGGAAACAAAAGGATCCTCCAACAATACATTTGATAGGAGAATTCTTTGAAAACATATCAAAGAAGCCTAGGGTCACAAAGTATGGAAACCCAGGGAACCCTATAGTAACAATAACCATTAATAAGGTTCCCATTGGAAATACTCTCATAGACCTAGGGGAAACCATTAATGTTATGACTGTTACTACCTTGGAGGAATTATAGTTAAAACCCCTCCTTAGACCTACTTGAACTATTTTGGAATTAGCAGATAAGACAAAAGTTATACCTGAAGGAATCTTGGATGATATCATAGTTACATTAGCCTCATGGGAATATCTAGTAGAATTTCTTGTCATTCATTCAAACGATCCTGCTAAAGGGAATCCTGTTATCTTGGGAATACCTTGGTTGGCCACATCCAATGCATTTATTCGCTGTAGAGAAGGTGAAATGGCCATCTCTAATAGACTTTCTATACAAAAGATTACCATATACCCACCAGCTCAACTTATTATGGAGAATATATTGTGGCTTGAATGTCCATATGAGAATGAGAACTGGGAAGAACCTATGTTGCCGAGTGATCATTCCTGGGCACTTCAGGAGAAAACAACGGAAAATGTGCTAAATCAATTTATTTCTGCTATCACGTGTGTTGATTTTCCACAATTGTTTCCCCAATTTGAGTACATGTTTGGTGAACAATTTCAAGAACAGTTGGACCCATCAAAATTTTCTTCGAAATCTTTTATTTTTGAGATAGGTGAATCTTCCATATCTTATACCATGCCTTATGAGATTAGTCCTAGGAAATTCTTGCATATAAATTTCAGACTAGATGTAGATCAACAAGAATGGTTAGTAAATTTCCTTAAATACCAATCAGAGGCATTCTCCTGGGAATATACTGATATGAAGGGTATACACCCTGACACATGCATTCATCACATATATACCCAGGCATAAGTAACACCTATTAGGCAACCCCAGAGGAGGATGAATTCAACACTCAAGGATATAGTAAAAGAAGAAATAGAGAATCTATTGAATGTCGACTTTATTTATCCAATATCTGACAGTAAATGGGTATCCAAAGAAAGTAACCGGAAAATGGAGAATTTGTGTCTACTCCCGGGAACTTAAAAAGGCCTCTCTAAAGGATTATTTTTCTCTTCCCTTCATTGACCAAGTCTTGGATACCTTGTCATGGAAGAGATACTTTTCCTTCCTAGATGGATATAGCGGATACAACCAAATTCTCATAGCACCCTAGGATCAGGACAAGACTAATTTTACTTGTCTTTGGGGCACCTATGCCTATAGGGTCTTACCGTTTGGTTTGCAGAATGCTCCTGCCACATTTAAACGAGCAGTATTAGGGATAATTTATTACCTTATTCATTATTGTGTGGAAGTGTATATGGATGACTTTACAATATATGGAAATACTTACTAGGAAGCCCTAGATAATCTAAAGAAAGTCCTTATCAGATGTCAAGAAATGAATCTATCCTTAAGTCATGAAAAATGTAAAATGTTGTTGACTGAAGGAGTAGTCTTAGAACATCACGTTTCATCTAAATGGATTAAAGTGGATCCTTCTAAGATTGAGGTAATTGTGAAACTTGCACCCCCAAAGACTCAAAAAGAGGTAAGAAGATTTCTTGGATGATGCAGCACCCCTACCTTAGTAGGTTTTGCGTGACCTCCCGATCTAAGGATCATTCTAAATCTCCCTTGAACCGAAATGGCTCCTTGATTCCCAGTTGGAATCTTCAACACATATAACCATGGTCCTTCTAGGATTTACACCCGCGCAAACAAGCACAAGGTGGAACCTCCACTCCACGTGACCAACTGACGTGACCACGACCTTTACCCGAAAAGGTATTTCGGGTTTCGTGACTTCACGATTTTCCATTGTTGATCTCCTCTGACTTCTTTGGCTTCCAAAACCCTGAAATGGGTTGATGAAACTTTAACCATATGACTTTAGTCACGTCTTGGGTCCACCTCCGAGCGCATAGGGATTTCACGACTCGTGAGTTCAAGATGCAAACTCTTCTCCCTCTCCCAAAGTTCAAACTCATGACTTCTTCTCCTCAGATCGATGAACCTGAGCTTCCACGATTTGACGGTCTAGATTGTTTTAGGATTTCATGAATTTTGACTCTGAGTCAATGACTTTCTCCACTGCTCCGACTCCCGAGATGCCGAAGTCCGAGATCACAAGAAACGACTCCCGTTGATTTAGATATAATGGTGGCTATTCCTACTGAGCTTGTGAGTGTTGACATACACTCAACCTTAACTTCTCCACTGATCCACTGGATCTAATGGTTCACGACGAATCGACATTTCTCCCTCCACGAATTTCAACCATCTGTTCAAGTTCTCGACACTACTGGCCAAATAAATCGGTGCCTCCTTCTGAGCTTGATTTCTATGAGGTGACTTCAAGACTCGTCTTCCCTTCGAACTCTTCGAAGTATCTATCCCTCCTAATCTTGTTTCTTGCTGCAAACTTGAGGATTCCAAGGGATTCTACCCACACCCCTTACGGCTTCACGATAATCTCTGATTATCTGAACTTCTCAGCTCTGTGCACTCCTTATGAAAGAAATCCTTCAACCACTCGCTTGGTTTGGAAGAGTATAAGACTTCAACCTGCCTGTACACTCCTTGCATGGATCTGTGCTATACTCGCACTTCTACTGGTATGAGGACAATGGTATCTCTCCTGATCTTTTCTGGGGTAAAACTTAGAGTCTTTTCAATGCAATCTCTGCGGACCTTCACTGTACTCCTTGCAAGAATTTCTTAGGACAAGAAACAATTTAAGCTCATACTCTCCCTCTCACGGACTTTATACATTCAACATGAAATCACACACACAAGAATTGGAACAAATGCATAACAAAGCATATAAGCAAACTGTAAACACACCATTCAACAAATGCAAACAATAAACATCAATACACCATGAAATTGAATCAACGCTTTCATATATTAATTCAAGTGCTCCTGTACATGGGTTCCATAGCAACAACTATCTTCTTATATAACTTATACAATCTCTGTTCCACTCTGATCTCCTATGTTCTCTTGCTGTACAACTCTATTCTTACTCTTCTACTCACCATGAGAATAATATTACAATACAATACATATGAGGGATATTTATAGAGTTTTCCCTCTTACAACTCTATCTATCTAATCGAATTAAAGTCTACATCTACTTTACATTTATCGCAATAAATTCCTCCACCAAATAGATGAGAGCATCTGCTCATAATCTGCGTTACAATCTCAAAACCATAAAATAAAACATATATTTTCCATATATTACACTAATGTCTTATCCTTTCAAATTCAAAATGTTCTCAAAATGTGTGTTGGTGTGTATCTAGTTGTCCTCCACTTTGTTGGTTTGCTTACGATGCTCCTGCATCATACTCCTCTGGTTGAAAATTCATGAACTCCTGCACTATCTGTCCATGTTTCTGGATCTACGCTTCTCTTTCCCAACCGGGGTTTTCAAATGGGTTTCCTTTCCACTTTATCAGATATTCAAAATACATCTTTCTCTGGTTCGTCTTGCTAATTCTCTGATCAACGATCTTTTCCATCTGCGACTTTTTAGCTATAGGCATCTGTTTGACCCACTGAATTTCCTTCTGATTCTCTTCTACATCTGTTTCATCCACTCTGCAAGGATACAGATTTGCTACATTGAATATGGGCGATATTCCCACATCATCTGGAAATTGCATCTCATAAGCATTTGCCTCAAATTTCCTTATGATTTTACATGGCCCTATCTTTTTCATTTTCAACTTATTATACATTCCCCTTGGGAATATTTCCTTTCTTATAAGGTGCGCTAAGACTAAATCTCCCACTTGAAACTGAAGCTCTCTTCGGTGCTGATATTATCTATGCTTATATTCTTGGTTAGAATACTGCAACCGCTCTTTAATCTTACTATGGAGCTCTTGTATCTTTGCTGCAAAATATTCTTTTCCAACGCTTCTAAACTCATTCTTCTCTATGCCCCTCAACTCGGATACTCATCTTGGCTGCATTCCATACATTATTTGGAATGGGATCTGTCCTGTGCTCTGGTTAGGTGAATCATTATATGCAAATTCCACTTGCGGCAGAATCTGATCCCACTGACTATGATGTTCAACTACTAAACTCCTCAACAAGTCTCCTAAAATTTGATTTACTACCTCAGTCTATCCATCCGCCTGAGGGTGATATGATGAGATAAAATATAAATTAGTCCCTAGCTTCTTCCATAGTGTCCTCCAGAAATGACCAACGAATTTGGTATCTCAATCCGAAACAACACTCTTGGGTAAACCATGAAGTCGAACAAATTCTTTGAAAAACAGATTTGCAATGTGTGTTGCATCACTAGTTTTTTGACATGGAATGAAATGTGCCATTTTGGAAAATCTGTCAACTACCACAAATATGGAATCACAACCTCTCTGTGGCCTTGGCACTCCTAACACAAAATCCATTCTTACCGCACCCTACGGCCTCTTTGTTATTGGCAATGGTTGATATAACCCTGTATTCTGTCTTTTCCCCTTTGCATGTTGGAAAATTCTACTCCGTTCACAAAATTCTTGACAGCTGTTCTCATCCCTGGCCAATAATACAAACTGTTCAGTTGCGCGAACATTTTGTCATGGCCAAAATGTCTAGCCAATCCTCCACTATGTTTTTCCTTCAGAAGATTCTCTCTCATGGAACTTTTCGGGATACACAACTGATTTCCTTTGAATAGTAATCCATCCTGGATTAAATATTCAATCCATTGGCTCCTATCTCTCAAAATAGGATTCTCACAAGATTCATAAGCGTCCCTGAAATCTGAATCATCTCTATACATTTTCTTAAGGTTTTCAAAACCTAAGGTCTTCACGCGAAACTCTTGCAGAATCCAAAATTTCTTGCTCAATGCATCAACAACCTTGTTAGCAGTTCCAGAAATGTGCTTTATAACAAAAGTAAAGTTCTACATAAATTCAACCCATTTCGCATGTTTCTAGTTCAATTTCTCATGTATAGTTATGAATTGCAGAGCATGATTGTCGCTATACAAGACAAACTCCTTCAGAACCAAGTAATGTCTCCATTTCTTCAGCGCATGTATGATTTCATAAAAATATTTATCATATGTGGAATATTTCATCTTGGCATCATTCAGATTCTCACTGAACTATGCAACTGGTCTATTGTCTTGACTTAAGACTGCTCCAATTGCAAATATGCTTTCGTCACATCTCACTTGAAATGTCTTACTAAAATCTGGCAGAACCAGAAGTCGTTGTCTAGTTATATTCTCCTTTAACAACTTGAAACTTTTCTCCGCTTCCTCTGTGTTGGAAATACTAGAATAACTGAGAGGGGGGGGGTGAATCAGTTATTTATAAGCTTAAACAATTTTATGCCTTTTAAATACTTATTAAGTTTTCTTCATGTGTCATCAATCAATCATACAGCATATGGACAGTAAGAGTAA
>ML814855.1:0-15236 GCA_009831015.1 Picea engelmannii | reverse complement strand
GCGTATGTTTTCTTCAATGTTGTTCCTCCTGTGCTTTTACGTCCAAATCCCCAAATTCTGCATATCCTGCCATTTCTGTTGTTGCCATCAAAGACAACAATCATCAACACGCATTCGTTGCTTGTTCAATATTTGCCAACACTCTGTCCAATGAAAAGATTTGTGTCTTTTCTTGACTGTGTCCATCATTGGTGCAGAAATTCCACTAAATTTTTTGATAAACTTCATGTAAAAACTAGCTAATCCATGGAAGCTTCTGGCTTCGAAGATGTTCCTCGGTGACGACCACTCTTTGATTGCTTTTACTTTTTCAGTATCCATCTGCAACTCATTCAAAGAGATTACAAACTCCAAATAAATGAGTTCTTTCTTCATGACAGATGACTTCTTCAGATTTATCAAAAACTTCTCTTGCTGCAACCTCCTTATTACTAGAGTTAGGTGTCCCAAATGCTCTTCCTCAGTCTTACTGAAGATTAGTATATCATCAAGATACAGAATTACAAAATTCCCAATGAAATCCTTCAAGACTTCGTTCATAAATCTCATGAAAGTACTTGGTGCATTCATCAAACCAAACGACATGACAAGCCATTCATATAATTCTTCATTCGTCTCGAATGCTGTCTTCCATTCATCACCTTCCCTCATTCTAATCTGATGATATCCGGTTTTCAAATCAATTTTTGAAAACAAATTTCCTCCACTCAAGAAATCCATCAAGTCATCCATTCTCGGTAAAGGAAATCTATACATGATGCTGATTTTGTTTATATCCCTCAAGTCTATACACATTCTCCATCCACCATCCTTCTTTGGAACTAACATTGTTGGAATGTCACATGGACTTAATCTTTCTCTGATCAACCCTTTTTCCATCAAGTCTTGCACTTGCCTCTTAACTTCTTCATTCTCCTATGGTGTCAATTTGTACGCTACTTTGTTTCATAGATTCTCTCCTGGTATAAGGTCAATGTGATGGATTATACTTCTAATGGGCGGCAACGAACAAGGTATATCGTCCACCACTATATCAATGAAATTTTTAAGCATTTCCTGAAGCTCCTCAGGTAGATCATCTATTGAAGTACTAGTCAAGATGACTCTAGTTTTGTTCACCACATCAAACTGCATTTCTTCATATTTCTTGATTTCATCCAGAAGTTCCTTCCCACTCATGAGAAGTATAGTATTGTTTGTTTCTTCTTTCACATTCTTCTCTTCGATTGGAAGCATCATATGTGTTCTACCATTCTTCTCCAAGGTGTATGTGTTCTTTCTCCCATCATGAACAACATTTTTGTCATATTTCCATGGTCTCCCCAAAAAAGGATGACAGATATCCATGGGAATAACATGACATAAAATCTCATCTCTATATACCCCTATCTTAAATTCAACTAAACACTATTTAGTGACTGTTACCTGATGTCCTTTTTGCAACCACAAAACCTTGTATGGGCTCAGATGTGCAATTGTCTCCAATTCCATATTCTCCACCATTTCTGTGGATACTAGGTTATCAGTACTTCCACTGTCCACAATTACCTTGCATACCCTATCCTTGGTATTGCAAGTAGTTCTAAACAGACTGTTCCTCTGGATTGGATTCTCTATCTCTTTATCTAGCTTCAAGAGGTTTTTCCTCATCATTAAGAATCTTTCGCCTTCTGCATATTCTGCCTCAACATTTCACCTTTGCACTTATGAAATGTGAGCCTTGCCTCCATCTCTTTTTCTATCAGGAGATTCAAAATATTTGTGTCTGATCTTTCCATAGACAAAACACTTTATTTCACCAACTCTGCCTCTTCCTTTTCCTCTTGCTCGAAGAAAAATATTCTTGTTGGCATATTGTCTTCCCTGTGAACTTCCTACTCTTTCTGGGTGGTTATGAGGTTTCTTTTCTTCATCCTTGGGCTTTTGTACTATGTCCTGGGCAATTTATTTTCCTCTGCTCTGACTTCTACCTCTGCCTCTTTGACCTTGCTTTCGGGCCAATTTCTCTTCTGCCTTAGAAGCAATTTGATAAACATCTTCTACATTTTTGATTGTCACCATGCTCATCTCATATTGAATTTCATATATCAAGCCATTCATATATTTGGTGACCTTTTCATCATCACTCTCATGACAACTTTCTTTGATATTGAGTCTGTAAAACTCCTCAGTGTATTCCTTCACTTTCATCCCCTTCTGTCTCAAATTCTGCATTCTTTGAAACATATTGATTTGGTAATCTCTAGGTATAATCTTGGCTTTTATATTTGTGACCATCCTATCCCAAATTTTGATTTGTTATTTGCCTTTGCAACGCCTATCATCCTGCAGTTCATCCCACCACAGTGCTTCATGCCCCTTCAGTATAGTGACAACATGTTTTACTTTCTTATCCTCTTCGATATCCTCATAGTCGAAGTATTTATCCAGAGCTCTAAACCAATATAGAAGCTCCTCAACGTCTAAGTTTTCTTCATACATTGGGATATCCATTTTTTCTCTGGCCCCTATTATTGCAACAACTTTGAATAGATGTTCTTCTGTAACATATTCAGATACAACTTCTTCTTCTTCGGGTTTGGCCTCATTCTCAGTTTCGGATTCACTGACATATCCAGTATCAGTTGTTCGTTTATGTGTTGTCTCCATAGCATCTAATTGAGCACAAACTTCTCCCATTTCCATTTCTATGGCTGGATCGAGAATCGGTCTCTCTTGATGTCTTATGGGAGACATTGTTTAAATCTATTCCACATAGAATTCAAATCATAACTTGCCTTATGTCTTTTCTTTCCTACAGAAAACAATGATTGTAAGCTTTGATACCACCTGATGCAACACCTCTACCTCAACAGGTTCTGCGTGACCTCCCAGTCTAAGGATCATTCTAAATCTCCCTTGAACCGAAATGGTTCCTTGATTCCCATTTGGAATATTCAACACGTATAACCACAGGTCCTTCTAGGGTTTATGCCTGTGCAAACAAGAACAAGGCACAAACCTCCACTCCATGCGGTGAACTGACATGACCACAACCTTTACTCAAAAAGGTAATTCGGGTTTCATGACTTCATGATTTTTCATTTTTGAGCTCCTCTGACTTCTTTGACTTCCGAAACCCCGAAATGGGCTAATGGAACTTTAACCATATGACCTCAGTCATGTCCTGGGGTCCACTGCTGAGCGCGTCGGGATTTCACAAATTGTGAGTTCATGATGCAACCTCTTCTCCCTCTCCCGAAGTCCGAACTAGTGAATTCTTCTCCTTATATTGACGGCCTTGAGATTCCATGATATGACGGTCTAGATTGTGTCAGGATTTCACGAATTTTGACTCTGAGTCAATGAATTTATCCACTGCTTTGACTCCTGAGATGCTGAAGTCCGAGATCAAAAGATCAACGACTCCTGTTGATTCATATCTAACGGTGGCTATTCCTACTGAGCTTGTGAGTGTTGACATACACTCAGCCTTAACTTCTTCGTTGATCCACTAGATCTAACGGTTCATGGCGAATCGATAGTTCTCCCTCCGATAATTTCAACCATCCGTTCAAGTTCTTGACACTCTTAGCCAAATAACTCGACGCCTCCTTATGAGCTTAATTTCTATGAGGTGACTTCAACAATCGTCTTCCCTTCGAACTCTTTGAAGTATCCATCCCTATTGAGCTTGGTTCTTGCTGCAAACTCGAGGATTCCACCCACACCCTTTGCGGCTTCACGATAATCTCTGATTATCTGAACTTCTCAGTTCTATGCATTTCTTGCGAAAAAAATCCTTCAACCATTCACTTGGGTTGGAAAAGTATAAAACTTCAACCTTCCTGTGCACTCCTTGCATGCCTCTGTGCTATACACACACTTCTACTGGTATGAGGAAAATGGTATCTCTCCTGATCTTTTTTGGGGTAAAACTCAGAGTCTTGTCAATGCAGTCTTTGCGGACCTTCACTGCACTCCTTGTAGGAATTTCTCAGGATGAGAAACAATTTAAGCTCATACTCTCCCTCTCACAGAATTCATACATTCAACATGAAATCACAAACATAAGCATTGGAACAAATGCATAACAGAGCATATAAGAAAATTATAAACATACCATTCAACAGATGCAAACAATAGCCATCAATACACCATGAAATTGAATCAAAGCTTTCATATATTAATTCAAGTGATCATGTATATGGGTTCCATAGAAACAACTATTTGCTTATATAAATTCTACAATCTCTATTCTACTCTGCTCTCCTATGTTCTCTTTCTCTACATCTCTATTCTTACTCTTCTACTCACCATGAGAATAATCTTACAATACAATACATACGAGAGAGATTTCTAGAGTTTTACCTCTTATAGCTCTAGCTATCTAATCGAAATAAAGTCTACATCTACTTTACATTTATCACAATAAATGCCTCCACCAAACAGATTTGAGCAACCACTCATGATATACATTACAATCTCAAAACCATAAAAGAAAACATATCGTTTCCAGATATTACACTAATGTCTTATCCTTTCAAATTCAAAACGTTCTCAAAATGTGTGCTGGTGTGTATCCAATTGTCCTCCACTTTTTGGGTTTGATTACGATGCTCCTGCATCATTGGACATGTCGGATAACACCGATGATTTATTTAGAATTTTACAAATATTGCTTCACCCATGTTTGGATTGCTTACAAAAGATGTTGATTTTCTTTGGACCGACCAATGTCAAACCGCCTTTGAAACTCTAAAAGCTAAATTATATGTGGCACCAGTTCTTAAGGGACCCAATTGGGCCCTTCCATTTCACATATCCACTGATGCCTCTGATACTTCAATAGAAGATTTATTAGGGCAGAAAGAAGACCAATAGTCCTATGCCATTTATTTTGTGAGTAAGAACTTGTCCCCTGCTGAGTTAAACTATACAGTTACCGAAAAGGAATTCTTGGCAGTTATCCATGCCATCAATAAATTTTTCCATTATATCACAGGCTACGAGGTATTTGTATATATAGATCACTATTACATTAGATTTCTCATGAATAAACCCATTACCAATGGTTGAGTAAGTATGTGGCTCCTGTTATTACAAGAGTTCAATATCACTGTCCTTGACCGACCTGGAAAAGAGAACTTAGTAGCTGATTTTCTTTCATGCATTAATCACGAGGGTGATAATATTGTTGTTGATGATATTTTTCAGACGATCATCTATTTTCCCTCTCTATAAAAACCCCATGGTTTGTAGACATGGAAAATTATTTGGCTACTAGAAAGCTACCAACTCATTTTTCACCTCATGAAAAACATCGAATTATCATGCAAAGTGCTAACTACTCCTGGGTTGGCCATGAAATTTTTCGTAATGGACCAGACTTTATTATTCATAGATGTGTTCGAGAAGATGATATACCATAAATCCTACAATGTTGTCATGATGGACCATGTGGTGGCCATTTTTCCGACAAGCGTACAATGTATAAGGTGTTACATTTAGGTTACTATTGGCATAGAATTTTTAAGGATGCTTCCAAATATGTGAGGAGTTTCGATAGCTTCCAAAGGATAGGAAGACCCACATCAACTGATGAAATTCCCTTACATGCCCAAGTTACAATAGAACCTTTCGAGAAATGGGCCCTTGATTTTGGAGGACCAATTTCATCCATGTCTCGTAGGAAGAATTATATTTTGGCTTGTACAAATTATGTCACCAAGTGGGTAGAAGCAAAGGCCTTATTTAGGGCTACCGGAAAATATGTTGTTGAATTCATTTATGAAGACATATTTATGCACTTTGGTGTTCCTCATGAAATTATTACAAACCAAGGCACACAATTCACTTCCTAGCCGATGAAGGAATTAACGGAGAAATATGGGATCAAGCATTGCAAGTATTCTCCATATCACCCACAAGAAAATGACCAAGTAGAGTTGACAAACAAATTTTTGGAAACTATCTTAACCAAAATTGTCCAATGACACCATAGGGATTGGGATGATAGACTTATAGAGGCTTTGTGGGCAAGAAACACCACTGGGAATACCCCCTACGAAATAGCGTATGGAAAACAATTACTTCTACCAATTGAATTCCAGGTAAGGAATTTTTGTATTTCTGCACAATTGGGACTAGACCTAGACAAGGCACAAAAACAACAAGTCTTATAATTGAATGAATTGGATGAGATTAGACAAGATTCTATGCAACAGAAAATTTTAGTTCAAAACCATAGGAGCAAGTGGCATGACAAATTTATTAAGAAGAAACAACTTCAACCTGGTGATTGGGCTTTGTTGTTTGATTCCTGATTCAAATTTTTTAAAGGCAAACTTAACAATCGATGGTTGGGTCCTTATGATGTAGTTACCGTGTATGATAATGAGGTTGTTAAGATAAAAATAATTGATGATGGACAAGTCTCTTTCATAGTGAATGGACAACGACTTAAACTTTACCACATACCCATTTCAAAAGAGGATTTTCTACAGGTCATATAAACCGACAAGGCATTGGCCTTGGTGGATGGGGAAGTTCCTTCTCCCTCCCCCTGTTCTTGAAACATTTTATGAATTTTGATTGTACATATGTAAATAATTTAAAGTGTGTTTTTGTTGATAAACAATTTTTAGAGATCTCTGCAGGTATTTATTTCACCACAAGTGGACGACTTCAAGGAGACAAAAATGGAAGTATTTTACTTCAGAAAAAGATGTTGTTATATTTGAACTTTGTTGTCTGCTTAAGCATCAATTGAATAATGACTTTTTATTATGTTTATAATTTTCTTGCTTTAAATTAGCCATTTTTACAAGATTTCTATCTTCCTTTCTCTCAAGGAATATTTAATGACAGTTGCTCATAACCTCCACTACTAAAGGATACAAGGAAGTGACACCTTGTCTTGTCAAACCTAGAGGTTACTCGTACAATTTCCCCAATAACCATGAGTAGGTGAGTAAAGTATCTTTATGAAAGAGTAGAAAGAAGGTCCGACTAACGGTTAGCCATGAAAACATCAATATAACTTAAAAAAGAAGAAGAAAAAAGTGAGTAGGTCCTGAAGATACCTTTATGTTCTTTTCCAATGGTACCATCCACTACACACTAAAAATGATTGATCATATGATATCTTTAGATAGGCTACGTCCACTTAAGTATCCCTTACATTGGGACAATCTAGAAGGAATACATAAAGAAGAGTCATCCTCTAGCATAAATACAATCCTAGTCCTAAATAAAAAAATTCAGAGCTGCCTCCCCATCTTCTTGCAAAAAGAAATCTTTATACAAAAATATTAAAATATGGTGGACCAGTCTCTACTGTAAAAGTGTGTAAGAGGCTAACCCGTTTGGATACTAAACAGGTCTACTAGCAGCGGGTACTGGCCTATGGTATTATTAGGTAAACCTGTCGGAGTATTGAACAAGATTGCTGGCAGTGGGGCATTTTACCTAGCGAGGGTGATGATATGACAAACAACAAATAAAATTCCTAAATCTTAAAACTTGTCCCGATGTATGACATTACTTGTAGGAAAAGATGAAAAGAAGTATGCAAGGTTAAGCAAAGGTAAATGAACTCCATCACTTCGCCATTGGGAACAAAATTTAAGACAATCCTAAGACTCTCTCTCCTACCTATTCTTAACAATATATAGGATGTTCTGTCCTACAGGTGGGGCCATATTTTAACCGTCTCGTTAGTCTAATGTGTGAAATTTATCTCTACACTTGACAAAATGTAAATCTTAGGATATTGGGAGAATTGACTAGTTCCCTATATCTTTTATTGTGAGGTGTCACAATAATTAGGAGTGGGGGAGGGGTTTCATGAGCTGACAAATTATAAGAACTTCCATCTATATTATAACCCATGAGAAGAGGAAGTAGAATCTCTGTTAAAAATTATGTTATAGTGTTTTTACGATATCCTGGGTTATTATATCAACAATTGTTTTTATTAGTATGCTAAATTCTATACTGTTGACATCACTGTGTGTTATAAGCCTGCTGTGTATTTTTATGTTTATATAATGGAAGACTTCTTAACTAGTTCTTTGTGACAATCACAGATCAATAACAAACTTTTAAACTCACTATAGATCTGTGTTATATGCCTATGAACAGAGGAACAAGTTGTTTTATATTGTTACAAGATTAGTGACAAGGAAATCAACAATGGATAGTCCTATTCACACTCATCCTGTTGATGCTCCATGCTCCTATTCACCATGATTGCCAAATATTTCCCAAGCTAAGTGTTATGGGTGAACGCCCATTATAATGGGGATAATTTCCACTTGCACAGGAGGACGGGATGGAGTGTCATCTGGAGGAACAGATAGAGTGCCATCTGGAAGACTGGATGGAGTACAATCTAGAAGACCGAATGAAATGACACATGGAGGATCGGGTGAGGTATGTATATACTGCAAATGACCACGATTACATGCAAAAATGACCGTTTGAATTGATACACCTATGCAATGGTAAGTTAAGATGGGTTGAATGGTATATTTTTTGAAATTCATGTTTGTAATTGAATTAAATTTTTTTAATGCATTTTTATGATCAAATGTCCAAGTCAAAGACTTGGGCATTGATCTAATTCTCACATAATTTCATTTGCCTCCAAAGTACACCACCATTCGAAATTCAAACGCAGTGCAATCATAGTCGCACATGGCGATCGTGTTTGATGAATTCACCCACGAATTCAATCGTTTCAACCTCAATTGCATTTAAAAATGGGTATTCTTCCCCAATTACCATTCCGATCATCCCCTGTTTACTGTGTCACACTCACCCTCTGCTTGATTCCTTTCTCCTACCCATCCTCCGCACTATAACCATGCCCAAACGCTATGAACCATCCTCATATGCCGAGCTTCTGGCCATTCCCAAATTCATAGAGTGTAGAGAGATCTTCCTTTGCATAGGGTGGGGACCATTCTTGGCCAGTCTACAGGGCCACGATGATGGTGTATCTCTACAATTCTCTCTTGGGTTTGATGGGAGGCTGAATTCCATAGGATCTCTGGCCTTCTTGGTCTCTGAGGAATCTATTGCCTCAACCAAAAAATTACCATGGGTTGGGGATCAATGGTTGAAACACCATAAATTTCCACGTCCAAGCTATAACAGAGTCATCAAGCCGAAATTTCAAAATGTTTATGGAGCCAAAGGGTACTCAAAAGAATGGATCAATGATGAATTGATTAACCCCCCAATCGTAATTACCAGGATTATCACGTGTGAAGGTAGGTACTCTATTTTCAAAGTTTGTCATTTTCGTCTATTATCCCATTTTCAATTCAATAAACCCTTGAATCTTCCTTTCTACTTCCTGAAAAGTATTGAGAAAATGTCTTCCCAAGTTCATAAAAATTTGGCCAACCCTCACAACAATATTTTCCACCATGGCCTCATTAAATTTCTTGTTATAGCTGAATTGAAAAAACAAAGAAAGACATGGGATGAATTCCTCTACAAATTATCAAACCCCCATATCATAGTCAATACAAGCAAGAGATTAGTCGATTCAGGGGTTGTCACTCCATCTAAGCCTCATTCTCCAAAAACTCCAAACCCTCCAACTCAAACTATCTCTATTTATGATCAAAAGGACAAGAAAATTATTGATTCCCTGCAACCTCATCTGGTAAGAAAATAAAAAATCCCACTGATAATTCCCCATTGCCTTTAACACCTATTGATCCTCAACCCAAGAAGATACACGATGCATTTCAACAATATTTTCCTTGATTCCCTACAAAGAGGAGAGGAGCCAATCGATTCAAGGGGGAATATTTTCGAAGAAGCACCCAAAGTATGAGTGGAAACCCCAATGTAAAACTTCCAACTTCGGATCCTATACAATTGTCTTTTGATCATGAGAGCCTCCATAAAAGACTCAGAGAAGTTTCCGCAGAGGAGTTTGATGCCGATATAAATGTCAAATATGAACCTATTACACCTAGTCTCCCTCACAAAAACACTGTTACTCCTTCCTCCCAAATGCCTACATCATCTTCTAAAGTTGATATACCGTCTACATCCATCAAGGGGTCCAAGACCTCTTATATTGATCCATCTGATCATACCCCAATTATTGAGAACTTTCAACAAGAAAATGTTTAGTTGCTTCAACAATTGGAAGAACAAAAAAGTATGAATAGGCATCTGCATCATGACAATGTTGTATTGCAAGCAAAAGTGAATTCTCTTTAGTGATTTGTTGATCATATGACCACCACCAATCGTAGTCTTGAGATGCAATTGAAAAATCATAAAAGTCCTAAGACAAAGTCCCTAGGGAAAGAGGGAGAAGTTTCTAAAGCCAATCCACCTCCTCCTTCACGAGTATAGTTATGTCGGGTGATCCATTTTTGTTTGTAGAGGGACCTGCAAATCCTTAGGCATGGGGGTAATGTTGGGTTGGTGTTTTGACTATTTTTTTCAATGGACACATCCTTTTTGCATACAACATTGTATATTCTATGCTCCCATTTATCCATTTTGAAGGTATTATCAAAGCTTTATAAGTCAATTCACCATATAATTACACAAGGTATGTATAATTATCATTTTTGCAATGATTTTACGATCAAATAATCTCAGTTAAATGTTTATGAATATCTAACATTTGGTTTTCTTGCAACAGGTCGAAAATGTGATCTGATCCTCCATCTAGTCCCTCGTCTGACACTCCATTTGACATTTGATCTGTCACTCCATCTGGCACACGATCTAACACTCGGAGCACATAGGAGCTGTTGGTTGGTACATTGGCGACCTTTGATGGATGAATCGAGGATGTGAGTTTTATGCCCCCTCATGCCCTCCAACTATGGAGCTTGACACATCTCGGATTAGGAAGTTGCAACGAATGCTGAGTGGCACACCAAGACTATCAAGGAAGATGTTGCTGTTAGAATAAATTTAATGAGTTTACTGTTTTTAGAGAGGGTCGACCCTTCCAGTGGTCGACCTCTCAAGATCTGTAAACATCTATAAATACCACTATCTATGACATGAACCTGACACACAAATTTTGTTATTTTATACAGACATTATCACCATTTTGTTATATATTGTGCTTTTATGATTAATTCTAGTGCTGCGTTAGCTTAGTGACTGCATTTTCCTGTTTGAGTGTTTCCATGACCTTCTGGGGAGCCCACTAATGGTCTGGATGATTTCTTATACCAGTACATATTTACATTGATACAGTTTCCTTTTTTAGATTTCGGAATAGTTTCTTTACTGTGTAGATTTCTCAATTTCAATTGCTTGCTGTGGGTATATTTTAATTGCAGATCGCTTGTCTAATTCATCTTCCTATACAGTTTCTCTTAATTGTAGATTACTTTCTGAATTGTGTATATCATAGAGGGATGTCCATGGTTGTGTGTTAATGATTATATTTTGTTTGCAGGTTGTAGAATTTGTTTAATTACATTGTTATGTCTTTTTCTCCTTAGCTGCAAATTACTCTGCAGAGTACTAATTTAGATAGGTTTATTTGTAGCTTTGATAGATCAATTGCTTTATTTTTGATAGTTTTGACAGAGTAATAATTTATATCGGTTTATTTGTATCTTTTATAGATCAATTGTTTTAGTTTTGATAGTTTTGACAGAGTACTAATTTAGATAGAATATGTTTATTTGTAATTGCAAATACTCTCTGTAGGTCTGTTTCATTTGTTAATTTTTCCTCAGCATGATAGGATAGAAATGGATTATGAATTATTATTTCTAATAACATCTTAGTTGATTTTGAGTATGATTTTTAATGATATCCTAGTTCATTATCTGATAAATTCTGAAAAACAAAACCCTCACCACATAAATCTAAATTATTAGCTTAGTTCATTTTAGGTCATGATTTTTTTTAATAAAATCTCAGTTATGAATTTGAGTTGTGATTTCTAATTAGCATTAGTCAAGAGTTTGTAGGTTTTGCACAGAGTTTTTTTATTTTCATCTTAGTCATGAATTTGAATTAGGAATTTTAATTAAGTGTTGATTATGAGTTTATAGCCTTGCTTGAGTTAGTGATTTTGAATAGGGTACTTTCCAACAGTTGTATGATAAAAGTGAATGATTGATGTCGAATCTTTTCTGCACAATGTTTAAAGATCATATGGATTCCAAGAACATCTAGTGTTACTTTTATGATGGAACAACTTTCTATAGACTGCCTTATCCATACTTTACGTTTCTATGTAGAAATTAACATTGAGTTAATTCCACTTGAATTATCATTGGTGGTTAGATGCCATCATGATGTTATTCGCCACCAAAGACACAATCATCACATTTGAATACTGTCACAACACTCTTTCTTTTAGTTAAGTATATTAATGCTTATTATTTGCAATATAGAAACAATTGCGAGTTCTTTTTAAGAATAGAGTTTACTTGTCAAGATAGTTTTGATAGATTAATTGCTTACTTTCTTACTTGTTTTTTCATTCAGAGATAGATAGATCAAATAGCTCAGAAATATATTACTTGTTGTTTTCTTATTCAAAGAAAGATTGAATAGATTAAATAGCTCTAAAATATATTACTTGTTATTTTCTTACTTAGAGATAGATTAAATAGTTCATAGTTCATAGTTCATAGTTCATAGCTACTTAGGTCAAATAGTTCATAGTTCTAGAATTGCTCGAAGCTCATTAGTTAAATATTGCTTTACATAGAATCTTTTGTTTAAATAGATTTTAAAAGTCATCTCTTTAAAAAGTAGAAATGTAAATTGAAAAGAGTGTTGATCCCTAGGGTAAACTATCTCCTTAGCTAGAAAATCTTTCCATTAGCTTTTCTTTCTACCTTGGCTCATACTTTGCCACAACTCTAAGTTTACTTACTCCGGGTTGACAATTTAATTGAGGGAATTAGTACATATAGAATACCCATCGATTACAGTCAAACCAAGATAGTTTATGTGAAATTTTGGAAAGAATTTAGAAACAATATGTTATGATCAATGATTCATCACAAATCATTGCTGATAAAGAAAAAGAGTTGGTCAATATAAGGTCTATGTTTCAGGAACTGATGATGTGGAATCAAAATATAAATATACTAGGAATTATGCAATTTACAGAGTTGGAATAATTAAAGAGTGAAATGGAAATAAAGACTTGGGAAAACAACCTGGAAGAAAGTAAAAGATTGGCCAAAGAAGCAAAAACATGTTTAAATTCCCTAGTTGTTGTAGATGTAGAAATGGATGAGATTGACATTGACTATGTTCATTCAATGATTATAACTCTTAATGTGAATGAGAAGAGAGAAGCGTTGAATAAGAGAGTAGAAAAGGATAAAGCCGACATTCAACAAATGAATCAAGTTAATTTGTAGATTTTAAACCATTTCCTGGTTAAGAAAAAATTACAGTGTCAGATTACTCAACAAGATGCAGTCAGAGTTCAAAAGAATTAACCATTAGTACATAAAAAGGAATTTAACTTTCAGTTAAACATTAATACATAGACCCCCAAGTTCCTAGTTTCATTATTAAATTTTCACACTCAATAAAAGGATAAAGATAAAACAATTGCATCTACGAGAAAAAAATTAAGAGATAATCCTTCAAACAACAAGTGATGGAGTTTCTAAAAGAAAGACATATCTTAAAATATTTTGTAATATTTAGTTAGCCTAGTATTTAAAATATTTTCTTCTATTTTAAGAATTAGAAGTGTGGAAGTCTAACCGATTTTAGATAAGACGAAATTGTATAAATAAACACATTTGAGATATGAAGAGGGATTTTTCTCTCCTGATGTAAAGAGAGAATTTTAATACAAATTCCTACAGGGAGACAGAGATGCTACTTCTCATTTCTTTGAGTTATGTGTTTTCTATGTGTTGCTACTTTACCATAATTAATTGATGGACTTTCTAAAAGAAATACATATCTTAAAATATTTTGTAATATTTAGTTAGCCTAGTATTTAAAATATTTTCTTCTATTTTAAGAATTAGAAGTGTGGAAGTCTAACCGATTTTAGATAAGACAAAATTGTATAAATAAACACATTTGAGATATGAAGAGGGATTTTTCTCTCCTGATGTAAAGAGAGAATTTTAATACAAATTCCTACAAGAAGACAGAGATGCTACTTCTCATTTCTTTGAGTTATGTGTTTTCTATGTGTTGCTACTTTACCATAATTAATTTTCTTCAATCTACGTTTTTTAGGAATTAATGGCTGCAATTTGTTAATACATCTAATGTGGTTCACTTAATTATATGTCTATTCAGGTATAGATTTTCCTCTATTTTAATGTACGTGAAACAATACCTGTATTTGTATAGATGTTCTTATATTAATTCATCTTTTAAACATACCTTTCATGTTTCTTCTATTGCAAATAAGGTAAGATTTATCAGCATTGTATACCTTGCTTTGTTTTTAAATTTTGTTTGCTATAATTCTTCTTTCCATCTTTTGATTATTGATAAAATCCCAAAGGAAGAGATACTGCCTTTGTATTTCTAAATTATTAGAGTATTGAAGTTTTATTCTAAGATGAAGGTATAAAGACACTATGAAATAAAATATTATTAAATTTGGATGCCTAACATTGTTTTGTGAGCCCAGAATAAATCTGAGGAACAACACACCTTATGTAGGTAAGGGATCTCTTTATGTAGTGGATTAATATACTATTGGGTAATTCTATTCTACTGACAAATCCAGTTTCATAGTCTACTATGAAACCTTATACTACAAAACAATATGTTCTTGAACCTTGTGTTACATAATTCTATGCTATTGAATTATATGATGTAGAACCATATACTATAGAGCACTATGATGTTGAACCTTGTGTTGTAGAATGTTATGTTTTTGAAGTATATGTTGTTGAATTGTGTATTTTATGATGGCTCTGTTGGATTACTAAGAGGGGGGGAGGGGTAAATTAGTAATGAGAAATTATACCAATTATTAACCCTTTAAACCATAATGTATATTATTTTACTTATTCAACCATGTTCATACTTTCATCATCAATATTTTATTGTATCATAAGCATTAACATTAATTAGTGCATAATAAGCAATAACAAACACATCGACACAATGCACAACCCACCAATATTTACATGGAAATTCAATGCGGGAGAAAACCACAAAATGATTTTCTTATATGTCAAGAATTACATTCAAGGAAGCACCAACTTCCAATTCTCTAGCTACAACTAGAAGGAGGCTCTGAC
>ML814854.1:97210-124315 GCA_009831015.1 Picea engelmannii | reverse complement strand
TGCTCACAGAAATCCAAATAAACTTGTTTAAGATCTGGCAACAAATTCCTTTTGTGAAGTGTCTGCATCCCCTTCTCACTCATGTGTCCAAGGATATGATGCCACAATGTTGTATCCACTCATGTTGAAGCTAAATATATATAATACTCATCATTAACAATACATAAATAAAATGCATCTACCTTATCTCCTTTTTCCATCACAAGTGATCCTTTAGTGACCTTCCACGCCTTATCTGTAAATATAGATATATATCCTTCACTTTCCAATTGCTACATTGAAATTATATTTCTTCTCATATATGGTATATGTATAACCTCTTTCAGTAACCATTGGTTTCCGTTATTTTTATTTATTTTTACCTTACCCATTCCAACAATTTGACATGGTTCATCATCACCCAAATAAACCTTTCCAAAATCACCTTGAACATAATCTTGAAAATATTTCCTATGGGGTGTAGTATGAAATGAATCCCTTGAATCTACTACCCAAGACTCAGTAGTATTATCTAAAGAAATAAGCAAATCATATTGTAACACATCACCTATTACATTTGCTTTCTAATTTTTATCTTGTTGTCTATCTCTTTGTTTCTTTAGAGATCTACAATCTTTCTTCAAATGTCCTTTCTTCCCACAATTCCAACACTATATCTTTCCAAGTTTGGATTTGTATCTTCCCTTCCTATAATTCCCACACTTTCCTATACTCTTTCCTCTTTCCTTTTTTCTTCCTCTATTCTCCATGGTCAACACATTACATGATGTCTCACCTGTGCTTTTTTGTTGCTGCATTTCCTTACTAAGGATAACACCAATAACATCATCAAATTTCAGAGTGTTTGAACTAGAGATAGAGTTACTTACATCCATGACCAATCCATTCCATCCTTATGGAAATGAGAAAAATATTAGAATATCCCTAACCTCATCATTATAGGACACTTTTATAGAACTTAGTTGATTGGTAACCGTATTAAATTCATTTAGATGATTGGAAATAGACCCACCTTTTGACATCTTCATATTAAATAATCACTTCATTAGAAATACCTTGTTAGAGAACAAGGATTTTTCATATAGTCTATTTGATGCCTTCATCATATCCTTCAACATTTTTTCTTTCTAAATATTGAAATCCACCGATGTTGCGAGGAACAACTGTATCATTCCTAGTGCCTTTATGTCAAGAACCTCTCATTCTTCATCCTTCATAGTCGTCAACTTATTTGATATTCTTCCCAATGGTAGGAATAGATCCTTCTGATATAAATAATCTTCCATTTGCATCTTCCATAGCTGGTACTTTTTTCCATTAAATTTCTTGATCCTAAACTTTACATCTTTCGCCATTGCTCCCACTCGAACTAGGAATCCTATTTTCTTGGGAGTTTCCTTTGGCTCTGATACCATTTGTTATAAAAAATGGATCATAGAGAAATAAAATAGAACAAATGTACAAATAAAACATATAAGATACATAATACAATAGAGACACAAATATATGTGGTTCACCCAATGTGGGTTGCATACACCAGAGAAATTGCCAAGTCCTTTCTTTATTATTATCCAACAAATGAAGGGATACAACCTGTTATCCCCTATCCTATGGATAACTAAGGAGATTATGTCTCGAGACCCATAGGTCCTAGACATGGAGTAACAAGAGCCATATGAATCAATCTTGGCCCTAGAAGGCCCATCTTTTCTTCAGTGCATCCTATCTATCAATAGCAGATACATCCATCCCATCAGACTGATTCTGAAGTAGCAGTGGGCCTTGCTCCATGAGGTAGTGAGTCCAGGTATCATATTATGTGTCACTCTGATTCTCGTAGCATTTGAATATGTGCATTGAACTCTCTTTTGTTTCATGACTTTTGATTGGAAATTATGATCTTTAACTTGTCCATACCATGGGGGGTGACAGAGTTCCCTAGTAAGTTGGTTCCCTTAGGGATGAGTTTCCATTGGGTGGGTCTATGAAAGGTCATCGCCCATTCCTTCCATACTTACCACTTTTCATCATTATCCCTATCATCATCCCCCTACCTTGGTTCGGCTATTGGGTTTTCCAAGCTAGTAAGGGTTGTACCTTACCTTGTGGGAAGAAGGGGCTAAAGGCCCAAAGGGTAAAAGTAGTTGGAAAAAGTTAAAATCCAAAATAAAACCTTGATATGCTCTTCCTAGGGATGCCTGAGAAATAAATAAATGGCTTCTTAGCAAGAAATGAGGACCCATAAAATAAAATTAAAACTCAATATGTAGTTGGTGGATAGGAGATCTCATCATGAGTCATTCTATTAGGTCCATGGGCATGTAGCGGTATGACACTTCCATCCATCTAGTCACCAAACTAGGGTAGTGGATATTGGTGGCATAGCTAAGAGAAAGGGGTCCTCATGACGAGCCAAACTTCTCATATTTGTGAAATGATTGTGGGTAACACTGTCACCACTGGTCACCATGCCAGGACAATGTCCCCCAACTATTCTCATGAAAAGAAAAATAAATAAGACAAAGAATAAAAGGCATTGAATGGGATAGGAAAAAATGGCATCCATGACAAGGTGAAACTCGCCCTCTATAGAGGAACCCACAGGTAAGACCTACATTTACATTTTATCACTGTACCCCTTGCCCAAACATTACCTACACCATTTCATACACCTACATGAACTATATTGGTATTCACCTATGAAACACCCCAAACTTGAGGAGGATTATCCCAATAGGACATCCTGAGACCATCTCCAAACCTGGCTTGTTAAACTGCATAACGTCTTTGAGCATTTTTGTGGGTAAAGGGGGGTTTGATGCACATGTTAGGGTAATTTGATTATTAGACGTGATTGGCATTTATATGATCCTTGTGACTTATGATCCCATGTATGGAGTACTTGTTGTTGTTGCAGGACCATGCTTGGTGGGGAGGTACATATGGGTATATGATTCACTTGGACCTCCATGGGGAAAAAATCCCACCAGATGGATGTTTTGACCCCAGCCAGGGGAAAAGAGACACCAGAGGATTTCACCAGAGGAAAAGAAGGATGTTCCACCAAAGACACTTTGGTAGGCCTAGACCTAGAGGTATATTTCTCCCCCATGAACGATGGTCTTGGGAGGCCCATGACATCACCCTTGTGACCCTAGACGTCACCTAATGTTAGTTGGACATGATGGAGGAAGTTGTGTGGTAGGGGGTACATGTGGCATCATCTGGAGGCCTTGGAACACCTAACGTTTTTCTCATGGATCCTGATGTCCCACTTATGAGGCCCAACGTCACCCTAGGAGGGCATGACATCATCACTATTTCACATTTTAGGGTTTAATTATTTGAATTTATGTAAAAACTAGATTTTTTATATAATTCGGGCATGTCGGCCTTTTCTAACCTAAATTTTAATTAAAGGTCATTGATATTGTATAAATAGAGAGATAAACTCTCATTTTTTCATCCTCTTTCACTCAAACAAGTGTGAGGTATGAAATTTGGCCCTCTTTAAGGGTATTTGGCTGAAATTAAGTGGTGTGCAACTTCTTGGAGAGGTTATTCTTGGTGTTTTTTTGTCATTTTTCATGGTGAAAAGTCTTCAACTAGGGTTTGTTGCTAGATCATTCTTGATGAAGTAAGTAAATCTGAAATTCTTCATTTTATTTTGAATGGTTATGGTAAATTTACTTTTTCATTTCTAAGATTATGAAATTGCTAGTTTGAAACCCTAGGGGAGAAGCATATGTTACTATCCTTTTCCTTGTAATTTTCCACCTACTTGAAATTGCTAGAGGACATCTCTTTTGAAGAATACACTAGAGCCCTACCTTTGTAGAACTCTAGTAGCATTACTTCATTAGCTTCATGTATTTTATTTCAAACTTAATCTAAGGAAGAAGGAAATCGTTAGGGCCTAAGGTTACTTACTTTCTAGCAATATTTCCTTCTAGGGTTTAGACATTGAGGCATTAGGTTTCTAATACCTTAATCATCTCACCCATACCTTTAGATTGTCTATTATCATTTTTGTTTCCTCTAATATTTGTTGTTGCTAACCTTGACTCCATTACCCTAAAAGGCACTAGTCCACTCCTTCCAAGTGATTGAATGGCCAAACAACTCTTAAACCATCTTCCCTAAGACTTTTACTAACTCCTACTAACTTTAAGATAGACTAACTCACTAACTAATTTGTTGTTGTTAAAAAAAGTTGCTAAATCCATCTATAACAACAATAAATTCATCCTAAAAGCAAGATTAAAAGATGATTAAACACTACCATAATTGCCTTTGACAACTCTTATCATTTTGTCAACTTAAGGCTATTGTATTTTGTCATTTTTAAGCATTATTGAGGCCAAATTATTGTGGTTTTAGCTAAATATTCATTGTTGTTATAAATATTCACATTGCTTCAGTTTTATATTAGTTTTTTTTTATCTTTCATAAGTTCATGTTTTTATGAAGCGTTGGCATCATATGGTACTTGCAAATTGGATTATTTTTATATTTTTTGTCTTGTTCTAGGCAGGTACACTTAAGTTATCTTTTGATTCATCTCAATAAAACCTTGGAACTTTTGACCAAAGTGACCTGTGAGAGGAGTGGGAATTTCTTATAACTTTTACCTTAGCCTTCTCAAACCCCCAAGTCATTGGGGACATGTCCCCTAGGGTACTACACTTAAATAGAAAGAGGTGTCATATTAAGGTGACAGTGATAGGTCATCATCCTTGTTACGCCAATTCATTATCCACTTGTATTTGTCTTTGGGAAAGAAAAAATTGCACAATAAGATTTGGGAGTCGCTGTCGGGGACACTGAGTCAATTTTCCTCAGGATGACACTTTTTCGGTAATATTTTCCTTAAAATACTTTATCTTACAAATATTACCTAGTGATTCCATTGAGGGTGATTCCCTCATCCCTTTGATAATCCTTACGAGGATATCTGGCAACTCCACTAACCTTTTCAAGGTGCCACCTTACTCTCAATTCTGTGATATTTCCAAGTTATGGGATCATGGCGCCTAGGAACAAGTGTATCTGACTATTGATTTCAAAAAATTTCAAGGATACCCACATTATTTTGATATAAAATGGTTAAAAAACTCTCCAAGATTTGGAGGCCTCCCAATTATTCACATCGCATAAATCTTGAATTATATAAGTGAGATAGAATTAGGAGGGGAGAATGTTCTGGGAAAACTGTTCATACTTTCTCTGCCATCCTTTTTGCAAGATTGGCTTAAGAGTTGTTGCAAATATAGCGTATATAATCTTTCGTATACCTCATAAGTAGGTTTATTGAGTTTGTGAAAACACAATTCTTGACATATGAAGATTCCCTTCAGAATCTCGCAGTAGTCCTAGAGGACGAAAGATTCACCACTGAGATTGTGGAATATCTTAGGTATGTGTACCATACTCAATACTAATAACCCTACGATATAGAAGGATAAATTTATAAAGAAAATTGTCAACCCCTTGAACAAGAACAATATTTTTCCCATAATTCGATAAAATGTAGTAAGGATTTAACTAAAGAAGTGAATTATGAGGATGAAGCATTCGTATTCCCTCCTCCATCTGATGAAGCTCTCCAAGATCCTATCTCTCCTGCACAAGATGAAGAGAATGAGGTGAGTCATTTTCCTTTCCATTTTTTGATGACATTTTGTTCTATGATCCAAAAGGTGAAGAAGTAAAGGAACCCTTGGAAGAGCTAGCTCCTGCATTTTCTGATGAAGAAGAAGAAATGAGTCTTGATGATGATGTACTAAACCCTCTGTTTTATGATTTGGAAAGTGAAGAAGTACCAGAGGATCCCTTGGATGCATTAAATCCTTGATGTTATCACAAAGCTAGTAACATTGTTGATAATATTGATGAGTTCATACATGTTGGAAGACGTAAGTGGGATGTGATTAATTTTAATGAAGATCCCATTTATGATATGGAAGGAATTTTTCAAATGTTTCCTTTACAACTATCATATGAGGTGTTGAGTTGAGAAAAAGGTACAAATATTCTCCTTATTACTATGGTTTGTGATATATTCTTTGCTGAATTTTCGATTACTTTGAAGTAATTAGGAAAAAAAATGGTTAAAAATTCTTTTAGAAATATTATTGAAAGATATTAGACATTTTCTTAATTTTGGTTTGAATTGTTTTGATTTTATGCAGAAAATGGACAATTGTTGTTACCTCAAGAAAATTAAAGAGATCCTAAAGATGCATAGGCCATTGAATATCGAAGGAATCATGGACAAAACGATTTAAAGGAAGATTGACTTTTTATTTTGAATATTCATAAATAGTAAAAGCAATCCTGAGGATATGTCAATCTTTAGGATAGCTTAATTTAATTATTTCATTGTAATATATAAATGATAGTGAACAATAGAGAGATACCAATAGAACGAAGTATTTTTACAACACAATCAGATCTCTGAATTGTTGACATTCTGTACAACAATCTATTGTAAATGATTTATCAGTTATGGAATTAATGAAAGCTTCAAGCATTTTGAGCATACCTACGTACTGAGTTTTTGGTAGCAGTATCGTCTGAACACCATGGGCCCAATTGAAAGGAGTTACTATCTCACCTATAATCGTATCAATTCTGTTTTAGTTCTTTGATTTGAATTTCCTTTTAAAACAATTAGATAGATTTGATAATGTGTTGATTCTTTTATGAATTAGTTATGTTGTTCATTTGCATAGAATATATGTTCCATTTGAAGATTATTGATTGTTGTTCCACTTCCAATTACTGTTAGTTTATCGCTTGTGAATTCCTTTCATTTCCGCATACGTTGTTCCTTTTATCGAATTTGAATTTATTGTTCCTTTCTCTTAATTCACATTTGTTGTTCCTTTCGCTTAATTCACATTTGTTGTTCCTTCTTAAATATGCAATATATCGTTTCTCTTTTCCAGTATGTTAAATACTCATTGAGGGATTGATTCATTAAGTGGTTGTGCAGATTAAATTATTGTTTCTTAGATAACTGAATTCAACAAATTGATTGATGTTTTGATTCATGGTGTGTTATTGATCAGATTACAATTGTGTTGAGTGAATTATTAGTTTAAGAGTTTTTAAAGAATGCCTGAAGAATTTGATTATTGCAGTAATTTATATAGACTCAGATTTCCTGTAGCTAACTTATCTACATGATTTAAACCTCTACAACTATATGCATAGAATTTTATGGCATTATTGAAAGAGAAGACGGATCCTTCCAATTGGAAATATTGTTCGGCACCGACGGTCTGTAGAGAAGCTCCACAATGAATAGAGAGGCTTCATAATCTTCTAAAGGTGATAGTCAGGAAGCGGTTGTGGCCAAGGAGTCGGAAAGAATGTTTTTTTCTCTTGGGATCGCGGTGATATTGAAAGTGTCAAAGCGGTCCATTAGCCTATGCACCTTTTGCTAGTAGTTATTAATATGAGGCGAATTACAATGAATAATATTCCTTACTTGTCTAACAATGATCTCAGAATCCCCGAAAACCTTCAATTCCTTGATACTATTTCCTTTTGGGTACCACCCTGTAGTTTACTTTTGACCATTTTCGCCTCAGCTTGAAACTGATCCTTCGCTTATCTTATATGTTTCACATTTTAATTGATTAAGAGTTCACTTGAACATACAACAAAGAATCATCTTAACTCTAAAATACTTAACAACTACTCGAGGAATTGGCGACCCATATTTTTTCCCCAACTCACAAGAGAATTTCAGCATCAGCGGAAGATGATGGTGGAAAAAATCGTTTAGAGAGTCAAAGTAGCCAAATACTGACCCTCATCGGCGTCATCTGATGAAATGTTTCTTTCCTATGAATAAACCTTGGGAAGGATTTTGCCGAAGACCGATTCGATCAGCTTCGGCAAAAAGATGTAATAATACGCACTACATGAAAGAAAGAGTAAACTCCCTGATCACCAATCCCTATATCGTCGGTGTCAGAAGTTTCATCAATAGAATATCAATGTAAGTACACACTCTGATAATAACTGATCCCTGACTCATTCGCCAAGTGACATGATGTGACGAGACATGTTGACCCCAGAGTGTGGTAGCTATGTTGCAATTACGATTCTGAGTTAATTCGTGGATCGCGCATTAGTTACTGACTCGTGCAAAAATCAAAAGGAACCATTAAAATTTCCAATACAATGCATCTCCATCTGTGCCTCCACCGTCATCCACTCAGAATTTATTCACAGAAAATACGATAGTGGTTTATTTTGAATTTGCGTTCATTACTCGTATTAACTAACTGATATGACTGAAAGTATCTCCCAGTTATAGTCCTTTCGAGTCATTGTGTATGATCCCATTCTACGCAGCAAGAAGTTTAGGGCAGACATGAAAGTGAAGTTAACAATCCACAGGAAGCGTTCGAAGTCCAATGAGTATTAAAACCATTATCTTAGCCAACATTACAGGTATGGGTTCGCTTATTGGTTTTTTGCACTCCATTTTTTATATTCTCACCCAATGCTGCCATGCACACATGTTCAAATGAAATTTTAAATTGTAGGAATAATGCCTCCGAAGAAGCCGTCCACTAGGAAATCGCCAAGAGCCCCTAAGCTGTAGGAATCATAAGTAGGAGAAGGCTCCTCCCCATGATTTGCAAGGCAATTAGATTTCATTCCCAAACTAGTAGTCATCATTAAGAGAATCACCAAGGAGCCTTTTGTCGAGCCCCCAGCTTTTGGAGACATGGAGGCAAGTATTGGAGCCAAGATGGCATTTCCTCATTGGGAAGAAGTTTTTAAGAAAATCAAGAAAGAAGAACCCCTCGAATATACCTCGCATAACGATCCTTAAACGAGGAATCTTGATGATGAGTTCCTCCCCAATATTCGCAGGGATTATCTGCACATGGTGGCAAGCCGATCTCCAGTGTTTTCATGCATTAAGCTCTTAAAGTGGATCATTGACCACACTGATGCCCAATTTGTTTTTGATTAATGATGATAATGGTGAGTGCATCAGAGTCTTCCTTCCATCAGAGGTTCAGAACTACTATAAGCTCAAAGATTCCGAGCTAAAGTTGAGCATCGATTTCATCTTAAGTTTCTATGCGTCACACGATACCAAAAAAATCATGTCATCTTTGTGGAGAAAAGACAAAAAATTCACGAACCGAACTGTTGGCTAGTACCCAACCCCCAATCTCATGGAGCCATACATATACCTCATGGATTTACTTTTCAAGTTACATGCGGAAAAAGACTGTTCCCGATTTTCAGAGGCTTGGATGCCTCTAGATTTTACAATTGCTATTTCAGGCATAGGCTTCAACTCGGGTGTCATCATCTCCAAATAGTTAAGAACCTGCATAAGATAGGATCAGTAGTCGAAGGAGCGAGATACCCCCACCTTTTACATGGCTTTGTATCTACTAGATGTGATCTACACCATGAACGCTTTTGTTGGGATGAATATGAATTGGCACCCTTCAGAGCTGGTTGTCCATGTATACTTCAACATCCTATGGGAAAATAGGTGCAAAAAATCCTATGATGTTATTTGTGATCAATTTATTGCATGCATTTACTCCTTTCTCTTCATAAGAGAGATCCCTAGATTATCAGATGAAGCAAAGAAGGTTATAGCCAAAATTGGCCACTGGTATTTGGAACAACGGGAAACCTACATCAAATTTTTTGGTGCTACAGGAGCACCCCATTTATTACCCATTTATGTTCTCAATTGGTTAGTGTTAGGGGAAATTTGCTATCAAACCATCCTGCAAGGATACAATGAAACTTTAGTAGAAGACAAGAAGTGGGCTTTCATACCATATGGGTTTCATATTGGGTTTTCCGTGGTCAAAGATACCGCACATGCTAAACAACTCGGTCTAGGTCAATTGGAATTTTGGTTCCAAACTGGCTGATTTTGCAAACATAATCCCAAGGGATTGGTTCTACAACACACATCACAAGTATCATCCTGTTGGCCCTATTCCCATGACCAGTTCGAAGATGAAATATTTACTGAAAACACCCAAGACTGGAATGTGGTGGCGTCCAGGAGAGTTGATCCTTGAGGAACCAGGTTTAGATCTATGAGCCACGAAGAGCATGCAAAATTTCTGGAGCAGGTAGTTCAAGAAATTAGCTGATGCCCGGGAGAAGCAGTTGCAGATGAATTGGATGAATAAATAAGCAATCCCGAAGAAGACATTGAAGCCGCGGGAATTCACCAGGAATCCCTGGTACAAATCAGGGATCTTCCGGAAGATCAAGCTACATGAGAAAGGGGTACATTGTTGTTTCAACAAACTGAGTTGCTGATGAAATGGATGCGGGCTGACCTGTACCTTTTAATAGGACATGAAGCCTCAACTTTTGTTCAGAGTATCCCGATGGAGTCAAATGATACTGGGTCCATAGTCCCCAACAACGCCCGTGGGTTGGGCAACCCTGAACCCGCAACATCATCAATTGATCCTTTGGAAGAAGGGACAACTCAACTAGAGACAGGATGGGTCTCAATAGAGACACAAGTGCCGAATCCATTTAGTACTCTTATACATATTTACAGTGACGATGAGAGTCTGGAACCCGCTCACGACACACCGGTGCGAGTCCAAGAAGAAAAGGGTCCCGAGAAAATCACTTCCCCTGAGCCCGAAGTCCAAGACAAGCAAGCCTCACATATGGAAACAGGATCTGAAGGTGGCCTTGACATAATAGAGTCCGACAGAAAGGAAGCAGAAGAAGGACTGAGTGGCGAAACTCTACAAAAGAGAACCGACAACTCTACGGTCGGCGAAAAAGTAAGCAATGAGTCTATGCCTGATGCCTCCATCATGCCCAATATTCAATTCCTAGGTGAACGACAAGTAGAGGACAGATCTGCAAAATAGAGAGAAGAAATTCGAGAAACCACTCCTGAGCGAATATACACCACAGGTAGTATGAGGAACAACCTCTCATGGGGAGAAAAACAGATACCAGAACCCATAGATGAAGTAACATACATCTATGCGATCTCTTACGATCAAAAGAGGAAGGCTGTCATTCAAAGGATCGTGAAGAGGCGAAGGATCACTTTGGATCAATCCATCATGGTTACCACAGAAGAGAACCTAATCAACACTGCAGACACTCAGACGTCCGAACTGATCGGTGTAGGAAAATCCCTCTTAGATGCCACCCAGGACAGATCTAGGAGAGATGAAAAGGAACTAGCCGACACCCGGGAGGAGCTTGAACACCTATGCCATCTTGTCAAATACTATAAAGGGGCCACACAGACCACTGCATCTCTGAAGGAAGAATTCAACGGGGTTTATAACGAGTTCAAGAAGGAAAGGCATGTGTTGACCAAGAACATAGTAGAATTCCAGGAGGATACTCTTATGGCACTCGTGACATAAAAAAGAGATGGAAAAATGGCACGAAAAGGCACAATTAGTGGTAGAGAGACTCAAATACATTGAAGCAGTCCAATAGGGCCAAGAGAAGGAAAATCATGGAATTCGGTTGGTTGGAAAAAGCAAGTTTGACCGCATGAAGAAATCCGTCGAATACTGGGAGAAGATGACCCGGGAGCCACACCGAGAAATCCAAAAGCAATGGGCCAAGTGCCAGAAACACTGGGGTAAAATTAATAAAGTAATGAAAGATGTCGGTCTCCCTGAATTCAGAACTCCTGATGAATTCACTAACCTAAGCGATGTGTTCAAGATGCACTCCATACAAGACTCTCTTTGGGCTGAAGGGTGCACAAAATTCACCGATGCAATGCCAGGACAAGTGCAACAATTCGCGGGTCATCCGATCCGTGCTCAAGCCATGTTGCAACTGCTGAACTCCAGTTTGGTAAAATATCGGGTGCATGCAGTAGACATCAAAGGAGCATATGCTGCCCCATTGGAACAACATAGATTCCCATGGGCTCAAACCTGTGAAAATCTATTTATCAGCTGGTCTGAATATGAAAGAAGCCACCCTTTTCAAGAGACATCTCAGGTGGACCATTGAAAGAAACTATTGGATGATCAATCTACGTGGCAATTTTTGTTTGGACTAAATTGTATTTAGCCATTAATTACAGTTGAATTTTAGATTATAAATAGAGACATCAACCGATGAGTAAGAGGTCGATGGTTGTTGTAAGAACTCCCCTTTTTTTGGCTGTTGATAATTATTTTGAGTCTGCTGTGAATTGAGAATTCCTTCTGGACCAAAGACAATATATTTTCATCAGATCTATGTGATTGGAGTTGGAGAATAATTACTTCATTTCATGTTCCATGAATGATGCAGTAAATGAGTAAGACCAATTAATTTTGTTGTCAAGTTATCGGGTGCAATGTATTGACGTTCTTTTCTTTAATGATGAGGATAAATCATTGTGTTGTTATGTGATGAATGTTATGGTAGATGAATTATTTTACTTACCATGATCTTAATTACTTATGTGTTTTCTTCTGTTAAATTATTTTTTTCTCAAACAATAATTGGATGCTCATTTGGTTAATGTATTAGTACTAGGCCCTGCATCATAGAATCATTGTCTACTTGTTTGAGCACTGGGTTATCCCAAGATTGACCTCGTCCCTCTAGTTAAAACCTTTGTCCTGTTATTTGTCAAGTTGGTTTATACTGGCTTGCCTCTCTCATATCATCCCCACCCAAGAGAAATATGGAAAATGAATTGTCCTAACTGAAGGAAGAGCCTTCACTAGAAAACACAGAGCCCATCGATAATTTGGCCAGATCGGAAGTTCTGGAGAACCATTTCACTCCAAATGCTGCAGTGTCTAATTAGGCCTCGGTGGTGGGTTTGGTTCCTGTTGTTGAATCAGGGGATTTAGGCCCCATCAAGAGAACTGGCGCTAGAAGGAGTGCCACAATGAATGGCTGAGTATATAAGTTATATGACATTTCAAACAACCTACAGATTCATAACGGCCCACATGCATGGCTAGTCATCCAATAGAAATCCCACGCTTAACGAGTACTCCCAAAGAGGATAACTCACCCAATTCTGAGGAAGGACCTCTTCACCCTGAAATACCTTACGCCCTCCCTCACGAGGAAGTGAATCAATTCAGAAGAATTACCACAGCCTTCGCTCGACAAATCGACATGTTTCCCTTCACCCCCATACTTCCCAGTAGAAAATAACAAAGCATATTAGTAGTCAAAAATTTCGACGAAGTTTTCTTACACTATGTCTAAGACTTAATAGATTTCACAATTACCGAAATCCAAGAGCCTCTTGATCTAATACCCGAGCCAGTTGGCGACATCTTTGAACATAACGACTTTTCGAAAGAAGAAGAGTTTGACTCCAACTCCGAAGATATGGAAGGGAACAATGGTAATGGGGAGGAAAGAGAAGTTCCACTTCAAGAAAACCAACCTTGTTTGGACAGAGATGTTGTGGCCGTCCCAAGATGAGTACATAATCTTCCCCAGCACCCGAAAAACAAGCTTCCTAAGTATGATCCTGAAAATTCAGGTTTGCCCAAAGATCACATCAAGAAATTCATACTTGCGATCAAACTTATGAACATTCAACATGAAGACGTAGTATGCATACTTTTCCCATACACGTTTGAAAATTCGGCTTCCATGTGGTATTTTAATTTTCCAATAGGATCCATAACCAGCTGGACTAAATTCCAAAAGAATTTTCTAGACAAATTTGCGAAAGAAACTACTACGAGAGCCTTGATGGGTGAGTTGTTCGCAGCCACCATGACCCCAAAATAAAGGGTCAAATATTTCAATCAAATATTCATGACCATCCTAAACAAATTCCAGCCCGCGGGGAAACCAACTCAAGAATTGCAAATCGAGGTTTATGCCAACGCACTCCTGGCTTCTATTTCCATGTTCGTTAAAAGAGTTTCCAAGCAAACCCTTGCAGAAAATTTTGAAGAAGCCAAGACGATAGAATTCCAAATGAAAGGATGTAAATAAGGCCAGGCTTCTTTGGTGAGGAAAGAAATCCAACCTCACCCTAGAAGAGGACTCCTTTTGACCAGACCGTCAGGGAAATTGGATGAACAAACTCCCGACAAAGGTAATGGAGATATAGAATATTTGCAACGCATGGTCAAGAAGCTATCGAATGTAATTATAGACATGAAAAGAAGTGCAGGGGAAGGAAACCAAGGCCAAAGACCCTATAAGCTTTTCTTTAAAAGAAATCAGCCTTTCAAAGCAATTGAACCTCCCCCAAGCAACTTAAGCATTTACCTAGGGAATGTCGTGTCTGATTATTTATGTGCCTACCACCAAGAAAACCACTCGAAAAGAGAATGACCTCAATGGGTCCATGTCATGAATTTAATGGACAATTGTTTTCTGGATGAAGTCTCCCTCACCAAACAGTCAAGAAGTTCGGCCATGAATAGTGTCGATCAGGGAGAAGCTGACCCACCATGAGACACAACCATGCTGATATGGGATCATGACGTGACCACATCTTCAGGTGACCTATTTGAGTCTCAAGAACAACCCGCAGAGGTATCAACAGTACAAACACGTATCAAAGGCCAACCCAGCTCGAAAGATTCTGATGCCCCCTGGGCCTCGCAATGTAAGTTAACTCCTAACCGCCTAAAAATGCCTTTCGCCCCCGGTAAAAAGCCTATAAGCATCCACACCCAAGATTCCCCTAAACTAGAGTATAACATAGTCAAATAATTGAAGAAGTTGAAAGCTAATATACCAGTTATTGATGTATGTAGAATTACTTCGTAGAAAGACTTCCTATTGCAAGCTTTGAATTTGATAGGAAACCCAACCAATGACAATAGTTAGAACATGAATACCCCCCCGACAGATTTGGAAAACAAGCCAATCGTGAACACTTGCTCGGAAGGTAGGAAAGAAAGGCCTTTTGTGCCACCCTTCCTTTTGACGTTTGAAGTCTTCAACATGAATCTTTAAAATTTCCTGGTTGATTCGGGGGCGTCCTGTAATGTCATTCCCTTGGTCATGTGTAATAAATTAGGTGTTGTCCCTCTCAAAAGTGATAAACATATCATACAACTAGATAGGACCCAGGGCAAGGTCATGGGAGAGCTCAAATACGTGATGATTAGGATAGCGACACACCCTAATTTCGTACAGGTGATTGAAATCATTGTGGTGGACATCCCCGAGGCTTATGGGCTATTTCTGAGCTGAGATTGGTCTGAAAAGATAAACGGATATTTCATTACCGACTGGGCACACCATTGGCTGCCACTGAAGGGATACAAGAACATGATCAGAATCGATAAGGAAAGATATCTGAAAAATATGGTCACTAATCTGGAAACCTCGAACGAACCTGACTCTACTGACTTCCCCATATTGGGAAACTATTCATGTGATTCTCACTTTGACAAATTTTCTCCTCTCTTGTCCGATGTTCTTCTTACTCAAAACTCTGAAATGATCTTTCGAGAAGAATCCCCGACACCGATAGAAGATTTTTGTCAAAGCCCCGCACTAGGAATTCTGGAGGAAAAGGTCAGAGAAAAGAACACAAGCGAGGGGAGAGAAAGGAGAAATTATTGTTCGCAAATTTGGAACCTTTATTTTGATGGATCTAAATTGCAAGAAGGGTTAGGAGCCGTGTGCATACACATAGATCATAGGGGTAAACATCATTTCCTATCTTGTAGGCTAGAATTTGAATGTACCAACAATACCACCGAGTATGAATCTCTAGTACAAGGGTTAAAGAAAGCCATAGATTTGGGTATCAAGGAATTGAAGGTTTTCGGGGATTCTGAGATCATTGTTAGACAAGTAAGGAATACTATTCATTGTAATTCCCCTGATCTTAATAACTACTAGCAAGAGGTGCATAGGCTAATGGAGCGCTTTGACGCTTTCAGTATCACCGCGGTCCTGAGAGAAAAAAAAATTCTTACCGATTCCTTGGCCACAACCGCTTCTTGAATATCGTCTTGAGAGGATTATGAAGCCTCTTGATTCACTATGGATCTGCTCTACAGACCATTGGTGCCGAACAATATTTCCAATTGGAAAGTCTTTGAAGGAGATGAACAAATCATAAACTTCTTGACCAACCAAGACAATTTCAAAGACCTGGCCATAGATGATGAAGAATTCTGAGAGAAGACAACTGAGACTAATCCCCAAACAGTAAAAGATGTTGGAAAATTGAAATCCCACACAATCCCCAAGGGGATAGCTAATCTAGAAAATCTGTTTGATCTAAAGGATCGCTTTAAAGAACCCAAAAACGCGAAGATTAGTAGCTCTTGCCTCCTCCATGAAACTGTGAATCTTAGGACTCTAGAGAACCCGAAGAATGTAAATCTCGACAAAATGGTATCTAAGGAAGAGAGAAAGGCCTACCTCAAATTATTCAGCAAATACCAGGATGTTTTCGCATGGTCCTATAAGGATTTAAAAACATATGACACTCGCATCATTCAGCACACTATCCCGTTAAAACATGAAATGAAGCCTTTCCAATAGAATCTATGAAAGTACCATCCATCCCTGGAACCTCTCATGTATCAATATTTGAGGAAACTTTTAGATGCGAAGATAATTTTCCAAGTTAGGCATTCCGCCTGGGTAACGAATCTTGTTCCAGTGAAGAAGAAGTCAGGAGAAATCTAACTATGTGTAGATTTTCAGAACCTCAACAGAGCTTCAGAAAAGGACAATTATCCTATCCTGCCAATGGAGCAACTCCTACAGACCGTGTCGGGCTCGGAGAATTTCTACTTGCTAGATGGTTTTTCAGGATACAACCAAGTGTTGGTTTCGGAAGAAGACTAATTAAAAACTACCATCCGAACCAAATGGGGAACCTTCGCTTATAAGTGCATGCCCTTCGGCTTAATTAACGTAGGAGCAACTTTTCAAAGGGCCATGGATGTGGCTTTCTGGGGACTCATCAATAAGTGTGTGGTAGTTTATTTATATGACGTAACGGTGTATTCGAGGAATAGAAAATAACACATCCAACACTTAACTCGTATTTTCGAGAGATGCATGAAGTACGGTGTATCGTTGAACCCTAAGAAAACTATCTTCAGTGTCAAGGAAGGAAATTTGTTAGGTCATATTATATCCCAAGCAGGGATTCACATAGAACTCAAAAGGATTAAGGCCATAGCTCAACTCCTGCTTCGCCATAACAAGAAGGCCATGAAGTGTTTTTTCGGGCAAATCAATTTCGTGAGGAAGTTCACTCCCAACTTCGCCGAAATCATCAAACCCTTGCAAAAGATGATTTGCAAGGATTCCTAATTCAAGTGGGATTATGAATGGAAAGACACTTTCAACAATATCAAAGCTGCCATCTCCCAATCCCCGGTGTTAAGAAGTCTTGATTTCAATAGGGATTTTAACCTGTATACTTTCGCCTTCGACCAATTGCTCGCCGTGGTTTTGACCTAGAAAGATGATGACAACAACGAGGCCCCAGTGTCCTTTATGATTACTAATCTTCAAGGAGTTGATCTTAATTATCCTTCCATATATAAAAAAGCCTATGTGGTCTACAAGGCAGTAAAACATTTCAGATCCTACATTCTCAAAAATCACACTTAGGTGATTGTGTCGCACCCTATGGTCTGATCCCTGTTTACTCAACAAGAAATGGGGGAAAGGAGAGGGAAATGGATGGTAGTAGTCTAGGAATTTTATTTATACATAAAACTTTCCAAACTAGCAAAAGGACAAGGTCTATGTAAGCTCGCAGTCGAATCCCAGGATCAAGCAAATGAAGATTCTGGGTGGGAAAACAAAATGGCACTATGGTGCAACGAAGTGTCTGTTGGAGCCGGAAGTCACTCCTGGATTTCTTGCAGGAGCAGAGCCCGACGCCCATCGGTTTAATGTCACGATTTGTTTAAAGGGGTGATTAGATGGAGAAAAACTCAGAACAATATCGTCTCAACTCAGAAACTAGGCTAGGCATGCATGGACGAATGAGGTCTTGATAAACTTCAAACAGTGAGTTGTAATAAAGGGTGAGTAGAGGGAAGACTTGCATGAGAAGAGTGGGAAGGTCTATCATAAACATCTGGTTTGTAACAGACTGGAGAAGAAAGCATTCGAACGCAAGATCCTATTACATTCAAACACAAAAGACCAGAGAATACAATAATGTCATAACAAATCCTTTATCATAACAAAACTGCAACAATCCATGCGAATCCTTCGATAATGGAAACTATGGTATAAGACGAAACATAGATGGAAAAAGGAGAACTGTTTGTTATAAACCAAGAAATCTCAAACACAGAGGCATAACCAGGAAACCAGAATGGTCGCTGAAACTTTACAGTCGGGAGCTAATCTCTACCATCGATCGATACAAAAATGGCGAAAACGCCTTCATATACTCAGAACAACAACAACAGCAGAACCAAGACACTGCATTGAAAGCTTTGCGTCTGCATGGCTTCTGACAGTCAACATCTGAAAGATCGTGCAACTTATGTCAGACGCAATGTGACTCTTTGACAGTTCCAATGGCGAATCGACGTGCCTTTAATTCATGGACATGCTTTCCCATTATGGCGGAGGCGATATCTAACCACCACCAACCGCTTCAATAACTGCTTCATCGGGATTGAGGATGGCCTCGCCAACTCGGCATCTTCGGGACGTGGAGAACCTCCTGCGCTTCCACCTGGAATAACTGAATGGCTTGAAGAATATGCGTGGAGGCCAGCGCGGAATATGGGGCACAACAGTGGAGTGATGGGGCCGAAACAACGGGGGGTGGAGAGAAGTGATGAGGTGTAATAGAAGTGGCAGGAGGGAGACATGTGGCGGAAGGCGATACGCGGAAGGAGCGGGATATAAGACATAATGGGTGCACTTGCGGTGGGAGGCGGACGTGGAATGAAGTGGGACACATGGCAGGCAGTGGATGGATGATGAAATGGGAAAGGGACCATGCAGACCAAAGAGGGGAGGTGGATGGGTGACACATGGCAGCAGGAGAAAGGTGGCCCTGGAAGGTGATATGATGGGAGAAGGGCCCACGCAGGCTAAACACAGAGCAACCAAGAATGATGGGAGCACGTGAACGCCGTTGATCCGGGCGCTGTGATCTCCGTCGTAGGAAAGATGTGTCTGCGATTCCGGACCCCCCCCCCCCCCCCCCCCNTGTCTTTATCGCCGTTGATCCGGGCGCGCTGATTTGGACCGTTGGAGAGGTGTGCCCCCGATTCCGGACCCCCCCGCTTAAAGGTAGAAAGGCAGCGGGGGTCCGGAATTGCATATGTGCCATTGATTTGGGTGCGCGGATACACGTCGTCCAGATCCATTCACTATTTACCATGGGCACATTTACATCCGAACTTAGGACAAGTGGGTTTTTAACCCATTATTTTGCATTCTAACCCCCTTACAAGAAATATCATTAACATTTGGCTCCATGGGGGATAGAGTCGTCCCTGTGATGCTCTAAGAACTCTTTTGTAGATTCAGTGCCTTTGCTGTTGGGCTATGGAGTCATTTATTAGTCTGAAGAACAAAAACAAAAACAATATTTACAAAACAAAACAAAAAGAGCCGAATATGGCTCACAGAAAACATTTTTTTAGGAAATGCCCATTCACTGGGCCATTGAAAACTTCTTTGCCTTCCAGATCCTGCAACCTGTAAGTGTTATTCAAAAATACTTCAAGGATATTGAAAGGCCCAAAACAGAGGGCAACAAACTTCTCATGCTTGCCTCTGTCCTGCCTGGGTGCGTCCCACTTCAGTACCAGGTCACCCTGTTTGAACTCTTTCTTTCTGTTCTTCCTGTCAAAAGCCTGCTTGATCTTCTACTGATGATTGTAGGCTCTGTCCAAGACCTGTTCTCTGATCTGCTGCACTTCCACCATCTGGTGAATCCTCCTGATCACATGATTAGGTTCTTCTTCAAAGTCATGGAGGAAACTTGCCATAGGTAAGGCGAGCTGAGTTGGGAAAATGACCTCTATTCCATAAACCAGTTGGAAGGGTGAGATACCCAGGGATTTCTTTGTTGTCACCCGATCAGCCCAAAGAGAAAATTTGAGCTTTGAGTCTCAGGCCCTCTTATTGTCCTCCAGTAGCTTTCTGATAAGCTTGATTAGGATTTTATTGGAGGACTCTGCCAGTCCGTTTCCTTGAGGATAGTATGGAGTAGAGTGAACCAATGAAATCCCAAATTGTTCACAAAACTTGACCAAAGGCTCAGACCTGAAGGGGGAGGCATTGTCAGTGACAATCCTACTTGGGCAACCAAATCTGGTTATGATGTCTTCCAAGAGGTTGATGATCACCTTGTGAGAAGTACTCCTGGTGGGGACAGCCTCTATCCACTTGGTGAAGTATTCGGTTGCAGTCAGAATCCATCTGTGTTGGCCACTTGAGGGAGGATGGATTTCCCCAATGAATTCCAATCCCCACTGCTGAAAGGGTGCTGAGACTACTACCGGATTTAATGGCAGAGATTTGAGCTGCTTCTTTCCTGAAAACTTTTGGCACTTGATGCAAGATCTGATTTCTCTACAGACATCAGGGAATAAAGTGGGCCAGTAATACCCATCTCGGAGGATCTTGTGAGCTGTGGTCTTCCAGAAATAATGACCGCCGCAGAGACCGCTATGGAAATTGGTCATGACCTTCTGGGATTTTTGCGGGTCCAGACACCTTAGTAATACTCCCAGAGGGTCTTTCCAATACAAGGCTTGGTCAATAAGGCAATATCTGATCGCTTTGAGTTTTAAATCCCTGGCCTTACTTTTTCCCAATCCATCAGGGGGCTTCAATTCTTTCAAAAAGTACAAGATGTCCTTGTACCAGGGGCATGCTGCTAATGGTATGATGGTCTGAGAATCCTTGTCGGATGACTCAGCTTGTTCGTTGATGAAGTTAATCCCCAGAGCCTTGTAATTGCATTCAGCCAACAACTTGGCCAAACCTTGCCCCTTTATCAACTTGGTGGGCTTAATCTCCAGGTCAAATTCCAGGATCTTGGCGATCCATTTACCCCTTCTTCCATCTATGTCAGGCTATATAAGAATGTCCTTCACAGAGGTTGAAGGGACATATGCAGTGATCTTTGAATGCAAGACATAGACTCTGAAATCTTTGAGAGCTTTCACCAAGGCATAGGCCTGCTTCTCCATGATCTCGTATCGAAGTTATGCATCTCTCAGTGCCTTGCTAAAGAAAGCAATAGGTTGTTCTTTCCCTTTATCATTTTTCTGCAACAAAATTGCTGCTACTGTATCACAGGAAGCAAAAGAAAATATTATAAAGTCTTTGGAATAATCGGGACTGATTAACACAGGTGCTTCAGTCAACGCCTTCTTTATTTGGACAAAAGACTCTCTGGGTTCAGAATTCCATTTTACTTCATGGCCCTTACTGAACATGGCCATGATGTGTTTTACCAATTCGGCGAAATTCGAGACAAATCTCCTCAGAAAATTTATCCTCCCTAAAAATGCCTGAACCTCCTTTTTGGACCTGGGGAGTGACAGGGTCTGAATTGCTTCCACCTTGCTAGGATCAATTCTCACCCCCTCTGCTGATACTATATGGCCTAATAGTTTTCCCTCCTACATAGAAAACAGTGATTTCTTGGGGTTTAAAGATAGGCCATACCTCCGACACTTCAGGAAAAATCTTTTTAAGTGGCAGCAGTGTTATTTATTAGTCTTGGAGAAGACTGTGATGTCGTCCAGATATATCACCACAAACTTGTCTTTTTCCCCGATGAAGGCTATGTCCATGGCTCGCTGAAATGTTGCTCCTGGATTCATCAGCCCGAAAGGCATTTTGGCATACATGAACGTGCCCTAGGGGTGGTGAATGTTGTTTTTTCCCTGTCCTCAGGCATGACTGATATCTAATTGTATCCGGAGAAACCATCAATCATGGATATTCTGGAGGCACCGGTGACCTTCTGCAATATATGCTCCATGTTGGGCAGGGGATAATTATCTTTCCTTGAGCTCCTGTTCAGGTTTCTGAAATCAACACAGAGTCTGATTTCACCACTTTTCTTTCTTACTGGGACCAAGTTTTCCACCCAATCAGAATATCTCAAGGGGACAATAATCTGGGCATCCAACAGCTTCTTCACTTCCCTCTCCATGACAGGTAGAAGCATGGGATTTATCTGTCTCAGCTTCTGCTTGAATGGATTAGCCTCCTCTTTTAGTGGGATTTTGTGCTCAATGACTGATGTGTCATATGTCTTGAAGTCTTCGTAGGTCCATGCAAACACATCAACAAACTTCCTCAACAACTTAGTATATTCAGCCCTCTGCTCCTCGGTCAAACTCCTTGACAATTTGACAAACTTGGGCTCCTCTAGTGTGCCTATGTTGCACTCAGCTGTGTCAGACTTGTCACCTGAAATTCTACCCTTTACTGCCACATCATTCCCATCGAACAACCACTCTAGTGGGATTAGTCCTTTCGGTATGTGATTGCTCGGTAATTGAATAATCTGGTGGCTGGCAATTTTATTCAACAACTCCTCAGGGTGACGGTTAGGTTCTCCTTCCATGTCAGGCTCTTCATCTATGTGTGACGCAGAAAAGTCATCAATAGATTGGAGAAATTTTTCGATCTCCTGATCATCCTCAAATACCTTCCAATGTTTGACATTGTCCGGTACAGAGGGTCTGTATTTTATCTCAACATCGGACCCAACAGTGGGCGGCGCAGGAACTTGGAACAGACTAGCTTTGAAAGCTAAAAAGTCGGCTGGGACATTTTCTTCCCTTGGAATGAAAGAGATGTTAAAAGCCAGGAAGAAATTATCAACTAGGTCCCATACCATGTTCCTGTAATTTTTGAGACGAGGATGCTTTGCTTGATAAACATTTTTGACCTGCTGGAAAATCAACTACGCATCCCCAAACACAACTATCTCCCTTATTTCCATCTTTTGTGCAGCTCTTATACCCAGAACAAGAGCTTCATACTCTGCCACATTGTTGGTGACTTTGAATTCCAGCTTGTATGACAGGGATATGGTCTCCTGAGAAGGGGATATGAATACTACCCCGACACCTGCACCCATACTGTAGGAAGCTCCATCAAAGAACATCTTCCAAACAGAGGTGATAGGAGGGAGGGTCTCTTGATTAGGACTGATCTTCTTTCTGATCTGCAAAGGAGCCTCAGGGGTGTGGGTGAGCTGTAGTAGACTGGAGCCTAAATCAGTGTCCAAGGCATAGATGGGATGATTGGTAGGGTTGGCTTCATCACTGATTATGTAGGCCAGTTGGGCTTCTCTGTACAGTCTCCTATGCTCCCCTCCAAATACTGGAATGGTGGCATATGTGAGATCCATCTGTAATGTTCCCCCCAGTCTCTTTATCCAAGATCTTGACAACATCATGCCAAACTTAGGGGGGACGTCATCTACCACAACATCCATGACCATACTCTTCATGGGCTGCTGAAACAGGGAAACTACCAGGTCCTTGATGACTCCCAAACATTGAACCCTCCTAGAGTCGAAAGAATAGAGGTCATGATAGGCGCGGGTGACTTCCAATCCCAACTCTTCCATGACAGTTTTGGGCATGAGGTTGTGAGAGGCCCCTGAATCCATAAGGCAATTATGCAGCACTTTGTCATGTATGTTTAGGGATGTGTAGAAGGGAGGGGATGAATCGTCTCTATCTTCTACCATGGGACCTAGGACAACTGCAGGCCTTTCATCTTAGAGGTTTATGGAGTCTGTGAGAGGGTATGAGGCTTCATATTTCAAAAGGTCAGAGAAGCGCTTTTTGAATTCCCCATGTTTAATTAACTCAGTGAGTGGCACAAGAATTCTGATCTTTTGAATCTCATGCTCGAAACTAAAGGAAGATGTAAGCTTTGGAATTTCTCTAACTTTAGGAACATGATTTTGGACAATGGGAGAGAGGGGTTGGGCCTTATTACCTCTATGATTGTCTGCTACTTCATTAGCAGGTTTCTCTGTTCTAGTGGATTGCTCAGGATCATCAGGTACTGTTGCTCTTTTGTCGGACCTCAGGTTGTACCTGCCTCGACCGCCACTAGCTTTGTCGCCCTTGCTCAATTCATTCAACTGGCCATCCATGAGAGACTCTTCATAAGCAGTCTGAGTGAGATGAGGGAAAGGAGGAGTGACCTCGAAGTAGTGGATTTTAGGCTCAAGCTCATCCGTTTCCCCTTCTTCTTCATCAGCAACAAAATTATTCTGAAAGGGATCCTGAATTCTTTGGTCGTCCCTGTCTCTTCCTTTCTCTCTGTGTATAGTTGGGGGAGAAATATAATTTGGCCTTATGAAACCCCCTTTGTTCTCAACGCCCTGAGGGCCCTTGTTCATTTGTTTCCTTTCCACTTTCAATCTCTCCATCTCTTCTTTCAGAAATTTCATCACCTGGGTCAGCTCTTGAGGGTGAGGCAGTGATGGGCCGGAAGTTGAGGCTTCCGATTTTTCCTTTCTTCTGTCTGCCTTGGCGTGGTTCCTTAGTCTGTCAGCTGCTAATATGTTAGATTCCACTTCTATAGCAGCGTCTTGCATTTGAGATAAGGATGTATCTCTTCTTTCTCTCAATAGTAGGCAAAAATCGGGATCAAATGCCCCAGCTTATGAAATTTGAGCAGAGGCCTCTGAGGGTTTAATCTCTGCAGGAATATTGTTATACATTTTATTGAATCTTTTGGAGAAGTCAGAGACAGACTCTCCATCCATTTTCTTCAGAGCCCCAAACTCTGTCATGTAATACATATAATATTTCCTGTCTCCCCATTGTCTCAGGAAAACATTATCCAGAGCCTCAATTCCAGCAATAGATCTGGGGGCTAGTCCTCTAAACCATTTCCTGACCTCACCCTCCAGGTTCTGGAAAAAGACTCTCATCCAAACATCTTCATTTTCAATGTTTAGGTTGTCTGCATAACTATAAAAAGCAGCCAAGTGCTCCTCAGCAGTTATGTCTCCCTCCCCATTGAACTTGGGCATGTACTTCAAGTAGTCTCCAGCATGGAGAGGATTCATAGGATGGGGTAGGATTAAGGGAGCATATCTAGCAGCGACTATGGAATCCATTCTAGTTGGAGGGGGATTAGCACCAGCCATAGGGATATTAGGTGGAGGAGAACTAGGTGGAGAAGGAGTGTGAACGGGAGATGTTGGAAAAGAGGTTCTCAGAGGAGACGACGGTGAAAACAGAGAGAGGTCTAAGGGACCTGAATGTGCAGATGCTCCTCTCTGTGCAACAGTAGTAATAAAAGGAGGGGTAGTGAAACCTTCAGAGGCTTGAGGTCTGTGTTGAGGCACAACTTCCAGGGAGGGGGGAGTGACAAGGATCTCTCCTTATGATACCAGACCAGGAGGAGAAAACTCAGTAGGAACACTCCCGAAATTTAGAAAATGGGAAACCTCAGAGGAAGGACGACTAGGAAGCTGAGAATAAGAAGATGGAGTTCTCACAGAAGGGGAAGGCGCATTACCTGTTTCGGCGATGGAAAATTCTTTCGCAGAGCTCTTTCCATTTCTGCGCACCGCTTCCGAGTCAGCTTCTGGTGTAGCTAAAGGCAAGTGTGGATTAGACCTCGCGTGTCTGCCTCTCGAAGCCACAATTGATAGAACAGGTTCTCCCCAGAGGAGTCGTCACAATGGAGTCGCCAGGTGCACAGTAGCAATCTTCAAGTTTTGATTTCTGATGCACCTTCAGAATCAGTTGATATTTGTCATTCAAATCCAAGGAAAATATTCAACTTCATCCCTGGCAACGGCGCCAGAAATGTTGGAGCTGGAAGTCACTCCTAGATTTCTTGCAGGAGAAGAGCCCGATGCCCATCATTTTAATGTCACGATTTGTTTAAAGGGGTGATAAAATGGAGAAAAACTCAGAACAATATCGTCTCAACTCAAAAACTAGGCCAGGCATGCATTGACAAATGAGGTCTTGATAAACTTCAAACAGTGAGTTGTAATAAAGGGTGAGTAGAGGGAAGACTTGCATGAGAAGAGTGCGAAGGTATATCATAAACATCCGGTTTGTAACAGACTGGAGAAGAAAGCATTCGAACGCAATATCCTCTTACATTCAAACTCAAAAGACCAGAGAATACAATAATGTCATAACAAATCCTTTATCATAACAAAACTGCAACAATCCACGCGAATCCTTCGATAATGGACACTCTGGTATAAGATGAAACATAGATGGAAAAAGGAGAACTATTTGTTATAAACCAAGAAATCTAAAACACAAAGGCATAACCAGGAAACCAAAATGGTCGCTGAAACTTTACAGTCGAGAGCTAAGCTCTACCATCGATCGATACAAAAATGGAGAAAACGCCTTCATATACTCAGAACAACAATAGCAGCAGAACCAAGACACTGCATTGAAATCTTTGCGTCTGCATGGATTCTGACAATCAACATCTGAAAGATCATGCAACTTATGTCAGACACAATCTGACTCTTTGACAGTTCCAACGGAGAATCAACGTGCCTTTAATTCATGGCCGTGCTTTCCCATTATGGCGGAGGCGATATCTAACCACCACCAACCGCTTCAATAACTGCTTCATCGGGATTGAGGATGGCTCGGCCAACTCGGCATCTTCGGGACGTGGAGAGCCTCCTGCGCTACCACCTGGAATAACTAAATGGCTTGAAGAATATGCGTGGAGGCCAACACGGAATATGGGGCACAGAAATGGAGTGATGGGGCCGAAACAGCGGGGGGCAGAGAGAAGTGATGAGGTGTAAGAGAAGTGGCGGGAGGGAGACATGTGGCGGAAGGCGATACGCGGAAGGAGCGGGATATAAGACATAATGGGTGCACTTGTGGTGGGAGGCATATGTGGAATGAAGTGGGACACATGGAAGGCAGTGGATGGATGATGAAATGGGAAAGGGACCATGCAAACCAAAGAGGGGAGGTGGATGGGTGACACACGACAGCAGGAGAAAGGTGGCCCTAGAAGGTGATATGACAGAAGAAGGGCCCATGCTGGCTAAACATAGAGAAACTAAGAATGATGGGAGCACGTGAGCGCTGTTGATCTGGGCGCTGTGATGTCGACCATCGGAAAGATGCGTCTGCGATTCCGGACCCCCCCCCCCCT
>ML814854.1:84283-97110 GCA_009831015.1 Picea engelmannii | reverse complement strand
CAATTAGATTTCGTTCCCAAACCAGTATCCTTCATTAAGAGAATCACCAAGGATCCTTTTGTCCAGACCCCAGATTTCAGAGACACAGAGGCAAGTATTGGAGCCAAGATGACATTTCCTCACTGGGAAGAAGTTTTCAATAAAATCAAGAAAGAAGAACCCCTCAAATATACCCCTCATAGCGATCCTGAAACGAGGAAGCTCGACGATGAGGTCTTCCCCAATATTCGTAGGGCTTATCCGCACATGGTGTCAAGCCAATATCCAGTCTTTTTGTTCATTGAGCTCTTGAAGTGGATCATTGACCACACTGACACCCAAAAGTGTTTGATTAATGATGATAATGGCGAGTGCATCAGAGTCTTCTTTCCATCATAGGTTCAGAACTACTATAAGATCAAATATTCTGAGCTAAATTTGAGCACCGATTTTGTCTTAAGTTTCTATGTGTCACACAATACCAGCAAAATCATGTCGTCTTGGTAGAGAGAAGACAAAAAATTCACGAACCGGACTGTTGGTTGGTACCCAACGACCAATTTCAGGGAACCATACATATACCTCATAGCTTTACTTTTCAAGTTACATGGGGAAAAATATTGTTCCCGATTTTCAGAGGCTTGGATGCCTCTAGATTTTACAATTACTATTTTAGGCACATGCTTCAACTGGGGTGCCATCATCTCCAAACAGCTAAGGACCTGCATAAGACAGGCTCAGGAGCCGAAGGAGGGAGATAACCCCTCCTTCTACCCGAATTCATATCTACTGGACGTGATTTGTGCCAGGAACACTTTTGTTGGGATGAATATGAATTGGCACCCTTCAGAGCTGGTTGTCCATGGCCTTTGCTACGTAAATATTGTATGTTTTCGATCACTACGTAAATCTGCTATTCTTATTTTGCTACATATCCTCCATTGCTTTCAATCATTGTTCAAGAGTTTTCCTTGGATCCTGTTGCAAATTATCTTCTGGAACGAGTTTTTTTTTACACAGTCAACCTTATTTCTTCTGAGTTGAATTCGTATCATCTACTCCTGCACCAAGATTTCCGCTATGTCAATGTTTTCTATTGTTGTATACTATTGCGTCGATTTTTCTTCTGTTTCGGGTTTTCCATTGCACCGAATTTTCTTCCGTTGATTTGTTTGCTGAGAAAAGTTTCTTGTTGCTACCTTTTCTTGCGCACCATGCAAAAATTACTAGTCTCATTCGTTGCACAGAGAGGGGAAAACAGGTACAAAAAATCCTATGATGTTATCTATGATCAATTTATTGCACTCATTTACTCCTTTCTCTTCAGAAGAGAGTGCCCTATATTATCAGATGAAGCAAAGAAGGTTATAGACAAAATTGGCCACTGGTATTTGGAAGAATGAGAAACCTACATCAGAGTTTTTTGTGCCACAGGAGAACCCCACTTATTACCCATTATGTTCCCAACTGGCTAGTGTTAGGGGAAATTTTCTATCAAACCATCCTGCAAGGATACAATGAAAATTTAGTAAAAGAAAAGAAGCGGGCTTTCATACCATATGGGTTTCATATTGGGTTCTGTGTGGTCAAAGATACCACGCATGCTAAACAACTTGGTCTAGTTCAATTGGAATTTCGGTTCCAAACTGGTCAATTTCGCAAACATGATCCCAAGGGATTGGTTCTAAAACACACGTCACAGGTATCATCCTGTTGGCCCTATTCCCATGACCAGTTTGAAGATGAAATATTTACTGAAAATTACCAAGACTAGAATGTGGTGGTGCCTAGGAGAGATGATCCTTGAGGAACCAGGTTTAGAACTATGAGCCATGAAGAGCAGGTAACATTTTTGGAGCAAGAAGTTCAATAAATTATCTGACGCCTGAGAGAAGCAGTTTCACATGAATTGGATGAAGAAATAAGCGATCTCGAAGAAGACATTGAAGCCGTGAGAATTCACCAGGAATCCCTGGTACAAATCAGGGATCTTCTGGAAGATCAAGCTGCACGAGAAAGGGGTACGTTGTTGTTTCAGCAAAACGAGTTGTTGATGAAATGGTTGTGGGATGACCCGTACCTTTTAATAGGACATGAAGCCTCAACTTCTGTTCAGAGTATCCCGATGGAGTCAAATGATCCTGGGTCCACAGGCCCTGACAACGCCCATGGTTTGGGAAACCCTGAACCCGCAACATCATCGATCGATCCTTTGGAAGAAGGGAAAACTCAACTAGAGACAAGTTGGGTCTCGATAGAGACACAAGCGCCCAATCCCTTGAGTACTCTTATACATATTTACAGCTACAATGAGAGTCTGAAACCCTCTCACGGCACACCAGTGCGAGTCCAAGAAGAAAAGGGTTCCAAGAAAATCACTTCCCCTGAGCTCAAAGTCCAAGACAAGCATGCCTCACAGATGGAAATAGGGTCCAAAGGTGGCCTCGACACAAGAGAGTCCGACAGAAAGGAAGTAGAAGAAATACCAAGTGGAGAAACTCCACAAAAGATAATTGACAACTTTACGGTCGATGAACAATTAAGAAATGAGTCTGTGCCCGATGCCTCCATCATGCCCAATATTCACGTCCCAGGAGAATGACAAGCAGAGGATGGATCCACAAAACAGAGCGAAGAAATTTGAGAAACCACTCCTGAGCGAATATACACCACAGGTAGTCTGAGGAACAACCTCTCATGGGGAGATCAACAGATACCAGAAACCATAGACGAAGTAGCAGACATCTATGCGATCTCATACGATCAAAAGAGGAAGGCCATCGTTCAAAGGACCGCGAAGAGGCGAAGGATCACTTTGGATCAATCCATCATGGTTACCACATAAGAGAACCTAATCAACACTACAGACACTCACATGTTCGAACTAATCGGTGTAAGAAAATCCCTCTCATATGCCGCCCAGGATAGAGCCAAGAGAGATGAAAAGGAACTAGCCGACACCCGGGAGGAGGTCGAACACCTGCACCATCTTGTCAAATACTATAAAGGGGCCACACAGACCACTGCATATCTGAAGGAAGAATTCAATGGAGTTTATAATGAGTTCAAGAAGGAAAGGCACCTGTTGACCGAGAACATAGTCGAATTCCTGGAGGATACTCTTATGGCACTCACGACATGTGAAGAGATGGAAAAATGGCATGAAAAGGAAACGTTAGCGGTAGAGAGACTAAAATACATTGAATCCATCCAGTAGGGGCGAGAAAAGGAAAATCATGGAATTCGGCTGGTTAGCAAAAGTAGTTTCGACCGCATGAATAAATCCGCCAAATACTAGGCGAAGATGACCCAGGACCCACACCGAGAAATCCAAAAGAAATGGGCCAAGTGCCAGAAACACTAGGTAAATTTAATAAAGTAATGAAAGATGTTGATCTCCCTAAATTCGACACTCCTGATGAATTCACTAACCTGAGTGATGTTTTCAATACGCACTCCATACAATATTCTCTCTGGGATGAAGGGTGTGCAAAAGTCATCGATGCAATGCCAGGACAAGTGCAACAATTCCCAGGTCATCCAATCCAAGCTCAAGCCATGCTGCAACTGTTGAACTCTAGTTTGGTAAAATATCGGGTGCATGCAGTAGACATCAGAGGAGCATATGCTGCCCCTATGGAACAACATAGCTTCCGATGTGCTCAAACCTGTGAAAACCTGTTTATCAGCTGGTCTGAATATGAAATAAGCCACCCTTTTCAAGAGACATCTCATGTGGACCGTTGAAAGAAACTATTGGATGATCACTCTACGTGGCAATTTTTGTTTGGCCTAAATTGTATTTATCCGTTAATTACAGTTGAATTTTAGATTATAAACAGAGACATCGACCGATGAGTAAGAGGTCAATGGTTGTTGTAAGAACCCCTTTTTTTGGTTGTTGATAATTATTTTGAGACTATTGTGAATTGAGAAGTCCTTCTGGACCAAAGACAAGTTATTTTCATTAGATGTATGTGATTGGAGTTGGAGAAGAATTACTTCCTTTCCTGTTCCATGAATGATGTATTAAATCAGTAATACCAATTAATTCTGTTGTCAAGTTATCTGGTGCAATGTCTTGATGTTCTTTGCTTTAATGATGAGGATAAATCGTTGTGTTGTTATGTGATGAATGTTATGGTAGATGAATTATTTTACTTACCATGATATTGATTACTTATGTGTTTTCTTCTGTTAAATTAGTTTTTTCTCAAATAGTAATTGGATGCTCATTTGGTTAATGTATTAGTACTATGCCCTGTGGCATAGAATCATTGTCTGGATGTTTGAGCAGCGGGTTATCCCAAGCTCGATCTCTTCCCTCTAGTTAAACCCTTTGTCTTGTTATTTGTCAAGTTGGTTTATACTGGCTTGCCTCTCTCATATCATCCCCACCAAAGAGAAATATGCAAAAGGAACTTTCCTAACTGAAGGAAGAGCCTTCACCAGAAAACACAAATCCCATCGATAATTTGGCCATATCACAAGATCTGGAGAGCCATTCCACTCCAAACGCTACAGAGTCTAATTTCCCCTCGGTGGTGGGTTTGGTTCCTGCTGTTGAATCAGGGTATTTAGGCCCCATCAACATGGCCCAAAAAATTGGACTGGATCTTATGGAGGTACACACACAACGCTTACAATAGCTCAGTGAGTTACATGAAGCACACTTGTTTTCCCTTCAACACACAGTTGTTATTCAGTAGCAAAGAGCTAGTTGGCACAATAATCATATCAAGAAGAAATCCTTCCAAAAAGGTGATTGGGTGCTTCTCTATGATTCCAGATTTTAGGATTTCCATGGGAAATTGCAGACAAGGTGGATGGGACCGTATGAAATCAATTAATTTCATGATAATGTCATTATTACTTTAGTTACCATTGACGGGTATGGTTCTTCTTTTCTAGTAAATGGACATATGCTACGACTGTACCATCAACGTCTTTCAAAAGAATCCTTCTGCCAAGAATTAAGAAATGATCCTACCGTTTAGATTTTAGCTGGTTGGGAAGGTAACCCAGTAGATTCAGTTCCATGAAATTGTTGTCTTTCCAGCACTGTACATATTGTATATAGTTTTCTTTAAATATTTGATTGAGTTTTTATGTTTTTTTTACTTTCTAGGAAAGTCACTATAAAGAGATTTGGAGAATACAAACTAGAAAAGATGATTGTAATGAATATAATTAACACTCTTTTTCATTCCTCATTCAAACTTCAAATTTCTCTTGTCTCACTTTGAAAAATCCATCGAATATAAACCTTGTTTTACACATGATATGAATATGCCATGTTCTGCAGCAAAAAGTCGGGCGACTACACTAAAAGAATGCACAACTGTAGTAAATAGAAATTGAATGCATGAAACTAACAAACCATCCAATACTTCGATCATTGAATAAACCTAACCATAAAAATTAAACAAATTTAGCTGATGACTAATCAATCCTAGTCTACGGGAGCTATCCAATTACTTAATTAGATGGCTAAAAATTTGAACATCAGCATTGTCATTCATTTGAATGTAACAACTGTCGTTCCCTTTGTTGTGATTGTTGTTCCCTTTGTGGGTAGTGTCGTTCATTTGAACATAATAGTTGTCATTCCCTTTGTTGCGATTGTTGTTCCCTTTCCAGGTAGTGTTTTTCATTTGAATGTAAAAATTGTCGTTTCCTTTTGCGAGTTGTATCGTTCATTCAAATGTAACAATTATCATTCCCTTTGTTGCAATTATTGTTCCCTTTGCGGGTAGTGTCTTTCATTTGAATGTAACAACTGTCATTCCCTTTGTTGCGATTGTTGTTTCGTTTTTGGGTAGGGTTGTTCATTTGAATTTAACAACTATCATTCCCTTTGTTGTGATTGTCGTTCCCTTTTGTGAGTCGTATCGTTCATTCAAATGTAGCAGCTATCCTTCCCTTAGTCGTGATTGTCGTTCCTTTTTTTTCAGGTAGCCCTGATGATTTGAAAGAAACATCTATTGTTCCTTTTTGTGGTTTTTCCCGTTGTTGTTCCTTTCCTTTGAAAGTAATGATTTTTCACCAACAACACATCCTTTTGATATGTTTAGCCACTCCTTTGGGTACGAACTTCACTAACTAATTTTCAATAGCATTACTTCTAATCATCATGGTAATGATCTATCATTTTCTTTTTGAGGAATATCTATCATACCTTATCAAATTGTTCATGGATTGATTCTTCTGGATTATCTTAATATTGTTCATAATCCTTAACCACCATAATTCCTTTCTTTCCCCTATATATATATACATATACTTGAACGATAATTTTCCTTCACATCATAATAAGGAGTCTAGGCACATTTTTTACTTGGAATTCTCACACTTCTCACACAATCCCACACTCTTAAGGAGTAGACGAGCCTCTCTTAATAAAGCCTAAAAAAAAAAGGGAAATAAGAATAAAGTAAATAAATATAAATAAAGAAAATAACCTTATTCCAAAAAATATAGGGGGTCTCATCATGAGCCAAACTACCACAATCATAAGAGATTAACATAAGTGACATTCCCATTATGATTACCACACCAGGGCAATGTTCTTTGACATTTAGCGTCAAAGGAAAAGAGGTCTCATCACGAGATGGCTTGTTCACTTAGGTTACAATATAGTAAGGATAGTGGCCCTTTTTGGGAAAAGACGATTCAAACTGTTTATTGAGGACACTGGCTCATATATGGGTTAAAATGAAACCCTATTGAGGCTATGGACGCATGATGGAAGAAGTGGCTTTTCCTGTGGTATGGAAGTTTATTTTAAATACGCTATGTTTTTTTTTGTGTTCCTAGACTTCCTTTCTTTAAAAAATAGGCTATCATTCCAGATATATTCAAAAAAATGGAAAGTAACAAAGTTATGTAACATGGAATATTTATAACACATGAAAAACTTTAGAGTACTCGAAATATTCTTCCTTAAAAATATTTGAACATTGGTATTTGAACTTGTACTTCCCACAAAAGGTGTGATTATCGTTCATGATTAACATTAAAATGCTTTGAAAGTTATTTATGGTCGTTCTCTCGGCGATGATGGCATAATAATTATCCCTCACTTGAATGACCGCTATCATTACATTCACACATATAAACGGTTGAGGTTGACCTTTTCATTTATCATGGGGCGGATATTCTGCACATTTATTGATAGACCATAATGATTACAATTAATGGAAAAATTCTTTTTTCTATATACATTTGTTTTTCTGTAATTTTTACCATTTCTAGTAATATTTTCTCACAAGCTGGTCTAACTAAGTTTGCAGTTGGGAATGATAGTTATGCTAACTTGTTTACAGAAGACATGGGTGAACAAAGCATCTTCCGCGAGCCCACATTACTGCATGTAACTGACCAAGCAAGGGAAATTTTACACCATATGGGGTGGACATAATACTTCAACAGATTGTAGGGATTCGACATAAATGTCGCGCTAGAATTTTTCCAAAACTTACAGGGGGGAGTCTCAGTAATTCGAGGCATATAAATTCCAGTTATTTATGCAATTATAGCTGAGGTAATAGACCTCCCAAATGAAGGAACACAGTGGACTTGGAAATACACAACACTCAAGGAGGCTGTGGAGTCCTTCGCAGAACCAGGAGAAGAATTCGACAAAAAGGGGAAAGGCCTCAACCCCTCTACTCTCAGCGAACCATGGAGAGAGATAGAAGGAGTGATACAAAGATATATCACATGTGAAAGATGATAATATGTGGTGAGGCCTCACCACCTCAAGCTGCTAGAATCACTAAGACAAAGTTCAGTGATAAATTTACCATTCTTTTTGAATACCATGCTACATGAAGTCGCTGGAAGGACCTAGAAGGCCAAAGACCCTGCCAATGTAATTAGTCACCATGGGTTAGTAAAATTGATAGTAAACAGGGCCTTAAACCATACACAAATAACTTGGGGAGACTTAATTGAGCCCGATAGGCTGCTACAAATTGAGCAACCTGAACTCCACCATGAAATTCCCCCATAGGGAATTGAGGCAGCCCAAACAAAAGGAGATAATGGCCAAATTGAAATTCCAGTACCCCAACCTGAAATGGAAGAAGAACCCATTCGGTTGGTAGAAACTCATAGCATACATGCAGGAACATCAAAGAAGAAGATATAGAGAACAATTTATGTTCCTGAAACCTCCACTGTGAAAAGAAGAAGGGGTAAAAAGATAGTACAACTTGAAAGCACTTAGGAAACTGTACAGACAGAACAACCATCACATGAAACCCCTCTAGAACAACAGGATGATTTCTTCAGAAGTTATGATGAAGAGATGGCCCAAGTATTTGGAAATTTAGGGATGTCATTTACTAAAGATACAGACAGGTCTGGAAAACCCCAAGCACCAACTTCTTCTCATTCAAACACTGTCTTGGATCTTCCTGATATGGAGATTCCATCTCCTGAGGGAGAAGAACAGACAGAACCTCACATTGAGGTAAACAGTCCTTTAGAACAACCAAAGCACCCAGAAGACACAAGGAAGAAGTTACAATTTGATCAAGGTGGAGAAGATCTTGAAATTCCCCATAGAAAGAAAGAAATAGCAGGAAAAGGAAATAATAGAATCAGAAAATTAAAACATGAAAAAAATATATTGAGGAAAAGGGTTAAGAAAATAAAAGTATTAAAAACAAAAGTTGGCAGATTGAAAGAAACTATTAGACAACTTAGGGAGTAGTTGGAACAGGCTGACAAAGCCCATAAGAAGAAAAAATCTAAGAGGCCTAGAGTACATGGAATAAATCCACTTCCTAGAAGGACAGTTCACACCAATTCTATTGGAACACAAACATAATTGCATGCTCCTTTAGAATCATCTGAAATAGAAACTTAGACAGAGGTTCCAGCAACATAAGAGATAATTGTTCAAACTGAAGGAGTGTTTCCTATAGATTTTCCTGCTCCTTTGGAAACAATTGAAATAGAAACCCAGATAGATGCTCTAGCAACAAAAGAGATAGTTGTTCAGACTAAAGAAGTATTTCACTCCCTTGAACAGGATGCCATTATTAAAAGGTTGGAAGTAGAACTAGAACAATCCCAACAAACCCTAACTCAATGAAAAAGTGAAATAGTAACAGTGTCAGAACATCAGAAAGTTGTCAGACAATTTCGAGCCTTGTCAGCAACTGAGAATGAGACCTTTTTTGAGCTTAGCAAAGCTAAAGAAAAGGTGAAGAAGGTACAGGGCCAGCTCAATGGAGCTTTGGAGAAAATCAAATAATTATCTCTGTTTATTCTGATATGTTAGCTTGTAGAGTCCCTGCTACTAATTATTCCCTGTTTTTATAGAATGATATTTATTATTGAAAGTGAAGGCTATTAGGGCAGACACACCTTCTGAGTTCACCACTTTTTCTAATTTTGTTTCATGTTTTAAAGAACAAGAGGATGGAGTACAATAATTTTTGTGTGAACTATATCTTGATAGCTTCATCCTAGAAGGAAACAGAAAGGAGAATCCCAGTCCGTTCACCGGGGACATCCAGTTTCAGGTATTCTTGTCTTTTGCCAAAAATCAAACCAGGTGGGCTAAAGCACATAAGGTTTTCATGAAAAGGGAGGATGGAGTAGACCTATGGATCAGAGGGGAACCTCCTAAGTCCTTTGATACCATTATGCAATAAAGAGTATTCATGAAGAGGGAGAAGGTTGTGGAATCTTTATCCCCTATCCATAGACATGTTGTGCATTCAGGTCTACAATATTTTAGAGAGATTAAAGAAGAAGCACTCTCTGCTACCAAATTAAGATGGGATGTCTCTTCAAATGTAGTCAAGAACAAGAAACCATCTGGTTTCAGAATTTTTCATGAAGCTACCTTAAGGTTAGAGAGGTATTCCAGAATGATCCTGGATGAAGGGCCTTCCTATATTGGATGCAGGTACAGTCCTCCCATTATTTGGTATCCTCCAGAGGGTTATCAAAGTGATTATGAAATTAGTAAGAAAAGGGAGGATGTTTCTTTTGAAGAACTTAAAGGTAAGCATGGGTTTCCAATACCTAGAGAAGAGACCTCTCCTCCCTTCAGTATCACTACTTTACATGTAAACTCTCTTGTTGCATGACGACATGAAAAAAGGTAAGTTGGGGGGTATGTTGAGTTCAGAAAAAGGTACAAATATTCTCCTTATTACTATGGTTTGTGATATATTCTTTGTTGACTTTTCGATTAATTTGCAGTAATTAGGAAAGAAAATGGTGAAAAATTCTTTTAGAAATATTATTCAATGCTATTAGATATTTTATGAATTTTGGTTTGAATTGTTTTGATTTTATGAAGAAAATGGACAATTTTTGTTACCTCGAGATAATTAAAGAGATCCTAAACATGCATAGGCCATTGAATATCGAAGGAATCAGGCATAAAACGGTTTAAAGGAAGATTGATTTTTTATTTTTCAATCTTCATAAATAGTAAAAGCAATCTTGAGGATCTCTCAATCCTCACGATAGCTTAATTTACTTATTTCATTGTAATATATAAAGGATAGTGAACAATAGAGAGATACCAACAGAACGAAGGATTTTTAAAACACATTCGGATCTCTGAATTTTTGACATTACGGACAACAATCCATTGTAAATGATTTATCATTTATGGAATTAATGGAAGATTCAAGCATTTTGAGCATACCTGCGTACTGTGTTTTTAGTAGCAGTATCTTCTAAAGGTCATGGGCCCAGTCGGAAGGAGTTACTTTCTCACCTATAATCGTATCAGTTATGTTTTGGTTCTGTGATTTGAATTTCCTTTTAAAACAGTTAGATAGATTTGACAATGTGTTGATTCTTTTATGAATTAGTTATGTTGTTCATTTGCAGAGAATAGATGTTCCATTTGAAGATTATCAATTGTTGTTCCACTTCCAATTGCTGTTAGTTTATCTGTTGTGAATTCCTTTCATTTTCACATACGATGTTCCTTTTATCAAATTCACATTTGTTGTTCCTTTCGCTTAATTCACATTTGTTGTTCCTTCTTAAATATGCAGTACATAGTTGTTCTTTTCCAGTAGGTTAAATAATCATTGAGAGATTGACTCATTAAGTGGTTGTGCAGATTAAATTATTGTTTCTTAGATAAATGAATTCATCAAATTGATTGATGTTTTGATTCATGGTGTGTTATTGATCATATTACAATTTTGTTGAGTGAATTATTAGTTTCATATTTTTTAATGAATGCGTGAAGAACTTGATTATTGCAGTAATTTAGATAGACTCATATTTGTTGTACCTGAATTATCTACACAATTTAAACCTCTACAAATATCTACATAGACTTTGCTGACATTCTTGAAAGAGAAGACGAATACCCGGTTGATAAATTAATGTCAGACTAAGGTTTTTTTTAGGACATCTTTAGAGCCCAACATGAGGTTAATAATGATTCTGACATCTCGCAACAAGGAAATTATATAGTTATAGACATCTCCAAGGGTGACCTAGTTCCGTTTTCTCTTGATGATTTTTAGTCATACCTTGAAGATTTTGATGATTACTTGATCCAGGTGGATATCAGTGGCCACCCACCTTTTCCAACTGGCTCAAAACAATTTTCTGGCAATTTTGGTAATTTACTATTTTTAGCAGTTTTTAACTTCTCGGGCCATTTTGTGGCCCTAAACGATGTTTTTGGGAAAATGGGGAGAAATATGGAATTTTCTTCGATATTTCCCCCAAAATGAATCTCCTCGACAATACCTTTCCAATGGGATATCATGCGCCTAAAATGGAGATTGTATACAAAAGTTACGACCCTAGGAAGTTGATGTACTAACCTACCCAAACGGGGCCCACATGACTTTTGGCACTTCATCTCCTAGGGTTAGGTTTTTAGATGTCTAGGGTTTTTGGAATTCCTGTTTATTGTAAAAATTCCTTTAGAGCCTCATTTTAATCATCTTCTTGTGAATGCGAGTAGCCTTCACATCTCTTCTCATAGATAAGTTGCCACCATTCTAGCGAGTCTTTCACTCTGTATTTTTACAGTCTCTGTACATTTCTTTCATTAATAGAAATCATGTATTACTGTATATTTGTGTTTATGGTTGCATCTCTAATACATTTATGTTATATTATTGAATATCTGGGATATCTCTGTGCATTTCTTTATTATATCTCCGCTCTCATTTTGTGTCGAAAATAATCTAGATCAGTACTCCTTTGAGCACTTGGATTTATTTTATGAAGAATATTATCAACCACCATTGTGCTCAGATCTTTATAGGACATTGCTTTCCCAAAGCAGGGTACTTGTGACAAGGTTCTCCATCCCCCTTCGATTACTTTACCTTGCTATGTCATTAAGGGTGTAGTTGGGAAGTATGTCCCTTGTCTTGAGTTTTATCTGGGGCAGATCCTTCTTTTATAATCCAAGGGTAGGTTGAATACCTTAAAAGGAGGTTTATTGTCTCAGTCTTCCAGCCTTCCCTTAAAACATTTCCAGTCATCCTCTAGGTTCTTACTAGTCCTTTCCTAGACCTTAGGATATGATGACGTCCAAGGTAGCCAACTTTCAGACTCATTGAGTCAGTCGTTTGAACCTTTGATTTTTCACGATCCCTTTCTCAGATGGATTGAGCAATTTCCTAAGAGTGTGAATTAGCATAATTTTTTCCCTCCCTTCCGCCTCCATGAGCTATATATTACGATTTATGATGATACAATACATTTTATAACTCATGTTATTTTTGTGCTTGACTCATCATTGTTTTGGTTTATGATGAAGCACAGAGGCAGGTATTATGATACATTCCTAGGATGGTTTCACTGGATATTTGACTAAACCTAGAATTCAACCA